>CAJPEX010000794.1:0-60828 GCA_905338405.1 Notodromas monacha
CCGAGTTAGTGGAAATTTTCGCCAAGATGCAGCACTGAAAAACGAAGCCAGCCTGATTTTCAGATGCGATCATGTGAACATCATCAAGGTATAGATGTTTCTTGTTCGGAATATCAGCAAAGCATTAATGGAAAACCGGGCGATGTACAGTATGATAAATGCCTGAGGAATCTCATTAGAACGATTCTTTTATTAAAACCTCTACTATATTATTTATATTGTTTTGGATACTGTACTTTAGGACATCAGATTGTATTTCAGAGAAGAAAATTGTAATGCATCCCTGTGCTGATGCTTTAAATTTTGGCCGGTTTCATCTGCATGTGCGGCAGAAATGTTGTTCTTTTTCTGCTTGCTTATAAAGCACTAAAATGCTTAACTCAAAACACAAAGGCAAGGCTTGAAACATGAAACCCCACTTACAAAGGAGAACAATGGACCAAATTTCTGCGGCACTACAGTATACGTAATTTCAAAATCTTGCATTGCTTGATGACAGAGGTGAGGAAGCTAGGTTGCTCCACTACACTGATGTTTATACTCATTACTCACACATGAGTATAATGAGTAAACAGATATCTTATACTGTAGCAAAAAGAACCTGCTCAAGGCTACAGATGAATTAGAATTTGCTCTGATAAAACTCTATTCAAAATTTCACCAATTTCTCTAGTAAGCATGAAAAAAGTTGATTAATCACCCGCTGTATCCAAGTTCTGACATAATACCAAGAAGGCACACTATTTCAAGGCACAGCGTTTATTAAGCTTCCGATATTATTTCGATTACTGTATGCAGTACCAGCCAGACCCATATACCCAATCCAAATTCGTTTCAATACGGAGTATTTCCATGAAAATTAACAATGGTATTCAACAAACTGACATGAATACAAAATCTTGACGCAATAAATCTCCACATGTTTGGCAGGAACGAGCCCCAGTTTTTTAAAACCTAAAACTACAAGCCTGCAGGAAAATCCATTTACATAAAACTGTCTCGAATTCCATTAACACGCAATTAAAATTTCAGGAATAACAGCTACAGTAATGATGAAAACTGCATACTCTTAAGGCTACTTTTAATCCTTTACAGTAAGTTAAAAACAAATTTTCAAACAGATGCACGGCCTGATCAATTTCCAAGACGGCAGATTGGGAATTGTCATGGAGTTAGCAGACAAAGGACCCCTGTCTCGTAAGCTTATGCGGGAGCTGTCAAAAGGCGACGGCGCTGCAGCTCGTCGATTTTCCAAAGGAATCATCAACGGACTTCAATACTTGCATCACCGTCGCATCGTCCACCGTGATTTGAAGCCCGACAACATCTTGTGTTTTGGCGAGCTTCCTTCGCCCAAAATAACAGACTTCGGAATATCTAAAGTAAAGAAGATTCAAAATTCAGATGGGGATGATCGAAAAGTTGCAGTGCAATGACATATTTTCTAATTTTAACAATGTTCAATCCGTGAGATACGCATACACTACTTGTGCATTACAGTACAGTTATTTTTCTTTGGGTAGATCTCACTGACTGCCACGACGGTACTTGACAAGAGTACTGCAATCCCAAAGTTTCTTCACATCTGTCCATCCCTTGCTCTTGGATGGATTGAGATGGACATGATTTTTTCAGGATCAACATTTCATATTTCCTGATCACCGTTCTAATTTTTGCCCACCCAAGTTCAAATTGAGAAACAACAGAGTACATTTTACCCAATTCCGAAGAACAGCATCGAGTTCTCCGTCACAATGCAATTTTATGACTTATTTTTGTCTGAAAGCTCACGAATATTTTGAATCATTAAAATATCTTCTTGATGACATTTACACAAATGTGAAACATGTTCTGATGAGAAAAATCCCAACATTTTAGTAAAGCTTTTTAGTGACAAATTGATCTGAACAGGAATCCTCATTGATGAGCAACAAGTTTCAAAGTCAAGGGTGTTATTGCTGAAGACCCTCAGAATATCAACGGCGGCTTTCTTCTCGTCTTTATAAGCACGACATATATTTGAGAACTTGAAACCCTGAGGACCAATCACTTGAAAAAAGGTTCATTGCAAGATATTGACAAAACATTTCAGCCAGCCTTTATATAACTGCACACGAATTCATCCAAATTCGTATCTGATTCTGGGTCCAGATATCTGTGATTAGAATATCATGCAGTTGAAATTTTTTGAATATACCGAGGAAAAATGTCTTTCCTATTTTATGCTTCATGCCTTTTATAAATATTGTATTGTTTCTTCGACTTACATAATTACCTCATGATTCTCAACTGAAGAAAAAAACATTTCTACCTTGAAATAAACAAAGATACAGTTTTGAATTTCCTCTGCAAAGGAATTTTTCGGACATCCCACAAGTTACCTTAGAAGAACAAGGTACATTCTGACTTTTATTTCTTTCCTCAGGGTATAAACGCTACTATGCAACTAATGGAAACAGTCATCGGAACGCCGAGATACATGGCGCCCGAAATTCTTCTGTCGGAGAGACCAAAATACACAAAAGCTGTGGATATCTACAGCCTTTCTCTAATCCTGTTTGAACTGTTCACGGGAGGCATGGATGCTTTTAAAGAATTTAGAAGCCTCGCTGAATTGCTCCGACTCAAGTCACAACCACACGTGCGATTTCCGGAAAACTTCGAAGAAGGTCTTGAAAAAATTTTGGACCGTGGATGCTCACCGACACCGACGAACAGACCAACGCTGACAGAGATACTTCTGGCAGTAATTGCTCCTGCACAAAAGCTGGAAATTCCGTCAGTCAAAAAAAGCGAGAAGAAAACTATTGGTTTGAGGCAATCTTTCATTCGTCACCCCAAACACGAAGAAGATAAAAAGCTTCGAGCGCAAAATCCTCAACAGAGCTCCAACCACCAGCGGCAGCAACAACCGGGACCAGCACCTCTTCCTAAAGTAGAACCTGAGAAAGTGCCACTGAATCCTCGACCACGATTAATGATTGATCGGAAACGACTGGAACCTCTCGGTCCTCGACCACTGCTACAAAAGCCGTTGGGTAAATCAGTTGACAACAAAAAAGTTTTGCAACCTCCAGCCTCACAACGTGCGCGAAAACCCTGACATTATTAGATTAAAAAGCATGTACGCATCTATATTGTCTTTATCGATGATAAAATAGCGACTATCTTCTGCACTGCCAATGGTATGCACGCGTCGTGAATCTTTGCAAAAATTTATATTTACCATCAGCTTTGCCCATTTTTCGGCAGATAATGCGGAGAATAAACTCATAGACCCGATTCGCATCTGAATTTTCCTTCGACTTCGATCAAAACAAAAGAAAAAAAAAAGAAACATTTCGCAGCCTGAAGCCAACAGAAAGACGCCGCATTTAATCAATTCGTCACAACAGAATTGCTGTGATCCGGACTCTTGAAACGCTTCGAAACTGAAAGGAATTTTTTTTTTCATCAAGACACAAATTCGCCGAAATCGTGCGTAAACAAATTTACCCGCGACGACAGCCACATCTTCATGTTCAACAATGATTTTTGAAGAATGTCCCCAGCGGTGCGCAGCAGAATCGCAGGCTGCACAGATAAGGTCCTCACAATATTTCTCCAGGTACATAACGGCCATATCCATGGCATCATCGCTCAAAACTACATTTTCTCCGAACTCTTCCACCATCTCCTTCAGCAGAGTTTTCGAAATCTTCTGTAAGTTACTCAAAAAAATAACAGGCAAAATAGCATGCATTCACATAATCATTCCACGAATATAGAGGATGTACTGCTCGAAAAGTTACTATGCAGTGAAAAATTGTGATTTTCGAGTGAACAAATCTAGGATACTGAATTATATTACACAGGGGATCGAAATTGAATTATTCTAAGCGATTTAAAAGATGGCTGAATCTGAAAAAATAACCAACAAAAATAACAAGCAGAACCCAATCAAGCTTGGCATACAAAATGTGTATGCTACTGAAGCATTTTAAATTAGCCCAAAGGAGGAACACAAAAGCAGAGAGACTCAAGTTTTCATCAACTGTCTTCTCAATCTAACAAATCAAAATAAAGTTGAGTGTCTTTAACAGCTACGGTACTCCAACCGAAGCAAATTGATAGTTTCTTGAAGTAAAATTTTTTCGCGGATGCTCAGGAATTTCTAGCGAAGATTTTTGTAATGGACAAAATTCAACACGTCGCTCTTCGGACACACCGTATTCAGACATTGAATGAGTTGAAATCGTCTGAAAAAACGTTCCTCACCAAAGAAGTAGGTGGGAAATCGACATCTCCGCAATGACCAGGGGGGTTTTCTTCACCCAGTGAAATCTTCAGCTCTAATTCCGACTTGGACGTGGATACACTTGACGACGCGTGGTCGTCAGCCATTGACAGTTCCAAGTAATTCTGCACTCGATAAATCAGGTTAAGTGCTTCAACTAGTTAAATAAACGGCGCTGTTTGACTCAAAAGCATTCGTTCTATTCGAGACTTCTCAGCAAAAAAAAAAAAATCTTCCCTCACACGAAAATTCTTCACTATTGATTGGTAATACTGTAGCCCATGTGACGTACGGTGATTGCATCCGGCACGTAAGTTATCAGCTAGATTTAAGGAATACAGATAATGAAAAAAACAGTTTCACTAAAATCTCCATCAGTTCCGAAATTTTAGCTTCATCGTGATGAATTTCGTAATCTGCGGTTTAAAAATCTTCGCTAGCATTCATCGAATTGTTCGAGACGGTACAGACAACTCGAACAAAGCAGTGGACATCACAGATGTAAAAAAAAAACTATTATCGACAAGCCTCGTTGATTCCATTTGCTATTCTACTGGGGAAACAAGTGAACCAATCTAGATTTTTAAAAATTTATTCTTATTTCACGACAGTTCGACAAAAACTTGCGGGACACAGAGCACACAGTTGGTCATTCAGGGTATCACGGAGAGCCCCGTGTTCTTAGAAAACGGTCCAATACATCATTCTACTCTGACATCACTTTTACTAGGAGTCTTGAGAATTCAAAGAGACGCAAGGCACCATAAGAAAGAAACGCCAATGCCGATCAACACCTGCACGGCGCCGCATATTAAAGCCCACAAGGGTGTGACCCGCAGATCCGCTGTCCGACACACGAATGCAATCACAGAGCTGTTCACAATCCCGAAAGTGATCGGCGTCAGGATCCCGCAGACGATGATGACCACTCCGAAAAAACGCATCAGCGGGTGTCGACGCAGGGTCACGCATGCAGCTACTCCTGCACCCGTGTACACGATGAAGTTGAGGAAAAGGTTCCATAAAAAAACTTGGTACCATATCCCGGCGAATGTGTCTAATGGGTCTGTGGAACTGAGTCCGAGAACGCTGCCCACTGACTCCAGTTTGGAGCCACTCAACTCTTTGTTGATCATCACGGCGGCGCCTCACCCATGATCGCGACGCGAAAACATCTTTCATCAAAACGTCGCGTCGGAATCTAACCAGCTTCAATTCGACCAACTTTCTTCCATTTCAATGTCTAGGGAAAATCATAGAAGACACGATGAAAGAAGCAAGCTCGACAAAGGTAATCCTTCAACTGTACCAGGAAAAAGGCATCGAAAAGCAAGCGGGGAAACAAGTCCAGCAGATGTACGCAAACAAATTTTTCGATCATTAATACGTAAAATGTTCGTCTCTTTTGAACTGTTTCTACAGTTGCCAAAAGCATTGCAAACTTGTTGAAATCGAAAAATTTTTACACATCGGATATGTCTGGCGTTAAAAAAGAATAAGAAATATTCAAGCGACAACAAGGTGCAAAAAGCAAACTCATGAAACAAGAAGCGTTTCGGAAGCTGAAAAAAGGTCGGCATTGTGCTATTAAAGTCTGCAATACCCGTGAGAACCAACGACACGTTTCGAAAGAGACAAAATTTTATCGAGTCAAAAATTAACACGCGTGCTTTTTGAATTTCGTTTATTGCTTGGGAACTTTTCCCCTTGCTTTATATGATCTCTTTTCTCCTGACACACTCCTACTACATTGACTTTACGTTTGTTCAATATAATTTATCTGTCACATTTCAGCGAACCACCACACCGGAAATCAATGCCACTCAAAACGCTAGAAAGCTCAAAACGACATACGAGCCGAAAAGGAGGCGACAGCGACATCACGTAAAAGGAAGAACTTGCGTTTGAATCAAGGAATGTCCAGGATGCCACCGAATATTCGCAAAAATAGGTCCATTAATGTCATCTAATGCATCTTCCTGACAAATGAGTCATTTCTCATGTCTAGCTTATAAATTCTTTTGAACAGACACAAGCCTACCACGATCTCCAGAGAAAAAGAGGATTCTGAGCAAAATTGTACCTTCACGTTACCGAGGAAGCCCCCCCAGCAATATATCTTACTCAGAAGTAGCGATGTATAAAAGCCACAAAAATAGTTCGGAAGGTTTTGGTACGCACGAGTGAACCTACACACGTGTTTTCAAAATAACTGGCCTTAGATTTGCTTCATGCCTCATTGGATGCGCATCACACTTCGAGAAACTTCTTCGGAATCGGAGGAACTTCAGGTGCCTTGTCAGGAATTTCAAGAGCTCCGATGTCGAGTAACCTCAATTTAACTTCCATAGATATTAAAATCTCTAGGTCACTGTGGAATTCGCGTGAGTCCATGGATTGGTCTTCTGTAAATGGTGAAAATGTAATCATCTTCATTAGCAAGGAAAAATATATTTCTTACTGAAACTAAGAACAGTGATCCCGTCCCACCAGTAGGAAAAAATTTTCTCGTCATTCGTTATGAAATCCAACGACATTTGTTCTCCAGTCTCCGATACATAAACAAGGGAAAAGTAATGCCCAGGCACTTTCCTGCAATGGGGAGAGATGTCTTACGATCATTTAAAAATAAAATGTCCACATGAAAAACGTACCCTTTGTTAAAATGCGGACATTTTTCGCGCAATACCAGCTCCTTTATCTGGTCAAGCTCAATTTTTGACTGAAGGTAGTCAATCGATGGGATAACTTCATCCTTTTCTTCTTTGCAATCTCCGTAATGGAAAGATTTTCGATTGGGGGCCAAACGACAAAACCAAGATTTGACGCTATCCTTTCCACGCTGGAAAAAATGAAGAGAATAATATTTGACGACTTTCACCGGAAACAAAAGCTTGCTATAAAATTGCACCTCCACGCACGAAGAATGCTCACCCTTGGCCCAGAAGTTTTGATAAAGCGAGATCCGTCTATTAAAAATAGCGTTCGTTGTTCTGCGATGAGACCGACAATTTCAAGCTTCAAAGCATCACGTAACTGCTGAATCGGTTCTGCACGGGACGCATGCTCTTCATGAATGCTGCGTTCTTGATCCCAGATGGCTTTTATTTGAGCGTAAGACAGGGTTTCCAGGGTTTCCGAAAATCGGGTGAAATTCATTGAGGCTGGAGTGTGTGACAGAGCTCTCACCAGTTGCTCCCGAACAACGTCCATGACCTTAGTGAATAATTAAAATATTTAAAAATTAAAGAAACTTCTCACACCCATATTACGCGCAAAAAAAAAAAGAGTCGTCGACAAAAGTAACGTGACCGTTTTGGCAGAGTAAAAATGTATAAGACATTTTCATCGATAGAACATTTTTGACGATCACGCTTTAAATTTCAAATGCAATATTTTCGTTCCTCTACAAATAACGCCCTACTTCCGTACTTTTCTCCACGAACAAATTGGGTTTCTGTGAATTTTGATTCAAATTGCAACGTTTAACTAAGATTCGGCTGAGTTAGAAGATATATGAAGCTAGCTTAGCTTAGTTTGCATTCAATTCGATTTTTTTTTAACCAAATCAGCGATATCTGAAATTTCAGACAATGACATCGGGTATTGAAGGAATAGAACCCGAATTTCTAGCCGCATAAAATTAACCCATGCCTAAATAAAGTCGTCAAGAAATGTGAATGTGATACCTTGTCCATGTCCTGGACAGTTGCCTTCATCTCTTTCCAAGTTCGCCCGAATAAATCCATTGTTCTAGAAAACATTTCTTCGAAAGGATGATCCGTGGAAAAGAACATAGGCTGGAAATTTCGATGCATGGCCAGACTCAAGCCAAGGTTCATTATCATGTTGCCCTCTGAGATCGGATTTGAATTGATCTCAAGGATATCGAACAACAGACCAACCAGCTTTATGCCAGTTTCTACCAGCGAGAATTTTGCTATGGAGAAAAAGAGCATGAAAGAAAATAAACTTAAATACTTCAGCTTCCTGCGCATACGCACCAGAATCCTTTGAAGAATTTTCTATGGCCATACGGGCAAACTGCCGTTCATGATGGTCAGCGTAATGTTTGAGACAATCTAAGTAAAGTCTTCCAGGAGGAGAACAAAAATCTCTCAGTGGCTCGTTCTCATCGCTGAACCCCAAAGAATATTGTTCTCTTCTTTTATCTCGGTCTCCGCTCCCACTTCCTTCAAAAACAAAAAAAAAAACTCAACTTGGCACAGCCTCCTACGAATGGTGAACAAGAAGGCATTACCCGCTTCGTCAAAAGCCACGCGACGTAGATGTTTGATTTTTTCCGCATCCTCACTGCTTCCCAAATCGCAAACTACCTTGGAACGAGATTCGTATAGGCTGAGAATAGACATCTGCAACTGGCACAAGTGATCTAGCATTTCCGACCACGGGAGACCCCCGGAATCATTGACAACTTCCAAAATGGCATTCTTCATGCTCATAAACACGTTTTTCCCGATCTCCTGTCGTGCTTCATCGGTATGTGCCTGCAAAATACCGCATCGGAACTCTTGAACATGCATACTCCGCCAGCAGTCTAGAGCTGTAAAATTCAAAACTTAAGCCAGATGAAAGCTTTCGATCATTTTCATTAAATACAGTACTTCACACAGACGGGCTTTCTTCCTTTTCTGTGCACACCATTAGGTTATGGGCACGCAAGCAATGAATCAGAATCACTTCCACTTTGAATTTTTCCTCCATTTTTTTTACATTTAGTTTTCTGATTTACTTCCAAGGCATGCCAAGCGGAGGAAAAATATAAAAATGATGCCGAACAGAACCAATGACACAGGAAAACCACTGTAAATTTGAATTTAGCGGACTTGTTTGCACTGTAAATAAATTTCTCTCACTTTGCTTAGCAAAGCGTTGACCAAAGCGACAACGCCTTGACGCACTTTCTTGCACTTCGAGTCCGCTAGGAAACTTGCTAACGTCGGATAAGCAATCCGTGATTTCACCAGTTCGCATTTATCCGGACAAGAGACGATGAGGTTCTCTAAAACTGTCAAAACTGGGAGAGAAACGGCACTTGGCGTGTGCTTCAGTCCCTTCTCCAAGAAACTAATCAACTTTTTAATTAATGCATCTGGTAACGAGTCCCATGATCGAGCTCCTTCCGTCATCATGTTCACGAAGGTCTGCAAGCACTGTTCCAGGTATTTATCTGCACCAATTTACAAAAAAGACACCCGTAAATCCTTTTTCACACATAAAATACGTGCGAACTAAAATTGTATGCATGACACCGTAAACTATCAAGAACAAGATACTCACCCGTAGCTCGACCAGTTTGAATGGCGTCCATCAGAATATCAAGGCCATTCAGGTCCAAATGATTGAACTTCGCGATGAATTCAGGATCATAGCTGAGCCTAACCATCTCTTCCAAAGCCTTTGGAGCCAGAAGAGTCTCCCCATCACTGTCCGCGTCAACCTGACCGAGTGCCTTTAAAATGTGAACAATTTTTTTGCTCATCTTGTCGGGTGACAGTGTCAACTTCAGCATTGAACCTAGAAATAAATCAATGAAATAAAGAGGGGGAAACAAATATATATGATTTAGTCCACAAAAGACTTTTCGCTCTTTAAGCAAAGAACTTCCTTCGGTTTCAAAGTCGCGAAGCTGATCTTTTTTAGAAGAGAAAATGTAAAAGTAACCAATGGTCAAGTTTAAGTGAAAAATATCTACAAAATAGCATCCAAGAACACAGGGAGTTCACAGACTACGGCTAGATAGCGTCGCTTTAAATTTACCGTACTTACGCTTGAAAGTGAAAATATTGTGACCGGAAGGACTAACTCACAGCTTACCCGTCTTTATGTTTCCTCTATTTGCTTCAGTGATGTATCGGTCGTTTGTTTCCTGTGTTTTTTCTTCGTCGAATTGCAAGGCATAATCATCCGCATCCTCTGATCCAATTTTCCAAATGTTGCAAACATCTTGGATCTGCGGATTCAATGACGCGCTCTGATCGATTTTGAAAAGCTCTTGTCCCCGGTTTTCGAAGTTGTGGTCCACAAAAACTACCGCGAGTTTTATGACCTTCCCCGGATCACTTTCCGGCCTCATTTTCACGATAACACAAAACGGAAATTCAGTACACAGTAATCACTTCTCTGCAATAGAATGAGCATTTTAGAAATTATTTTTGCTATACTACTACATCTAATGAACCAGCAGATCGATTGACAGGATAAATTCCTTGAAAATTTGAAAAACTGCCCAGAAATCACAGCGGAGGAAGACCAACAATCCGCAAATTTCCCGCCTGACGCCCAACAGCAGATCTTAAGCAATCCTTCACAATGTTGTTGATTTCTAGCATGGCGAGCTCCGCATGCATCGCTAAAGCTTTGTCGTCGCTAGAGGTATAAATCCGCTTCAATGATCTCCACACCGGCAGCAGTTCACGACTATGTGCCTTGAAAGAGATTTGAAAACGAATAATTTGTTCGAATATTCCGGAGATCTCTAGACTAAAAACTTAGTAATTCAGGAGCTTACGGTGAGATAATCCTTCCCAACGCCAGATATGGTTTTGTGAACCAAATGAACAGCTGCTCGACGAACAATTTCCGCGGGATCATTAACCAAATTTTCAGCCGTTCGCAAGATCTGTTTTTGGGAAGCAAAGAAGTGCACTACCTGGTATTTGAAATCAAGTTCACAGTTCATACCACAGGAACTTCATTTTTCATAAGTTTTCCAGCGCCTTGCATCAATTCCGCAAGGCAAGAAGCAGCAGAGGCACGGATTTCAGGTTCGGGGTCGCGAACACATGCAAGTGCAGGATGTAATACATAGTTGCGATGATGATACGCCAATTCTCCTAAAACACAAAAAATTGAGCTTCGAAAGGAAGTTCGTTCAGTAGACTGAGATCGCCTCCTGTCCTCACGAAATATATATCGTAATTAACAATATTCCAATTAACGAACGGATCACGGATGAAATCACTCACCCAATCGACGAACGCAGCGAGTTATTGCTTCGCCAATTTTTAGCCGCGTTTCGAAATTCATCAGCTTATCCTCCACATTTGCAAATTGCTTGCCAAGTAAGCCCAAGGCATCCGCCGGAGACGCAGCCGCCATCGCAACGACAGCACGGGTAGCCATTTCATACACGTATGAATCTTCGTGTGCCAAGTTATCCTGGAGTTCATCATCCATTCACATCAGATACAATTTCGAAAATATTAAGCTTCACGGGTACAGATAAATTTAAAAAGTAGACCACTAACCTCCAGTAGCCTCCGTAAAGCCGAAATATTGCTCAATATTTCCGCATCTTTCGAGTCTAGCAGCTTTGACAACTTCATCAAGCCAGCACCACGAATAGCCGGCTCACGATCAGCGATTAGGGTTAAAACATCACGTGCAGCTTCTGATTTGACCCCGAATGTTTTCAGGTGATCATATTCACCAAAATCTTCGCGCAATACTTGATTTTCGACAACATCCGAAGAGCTCAGATATATCCGCTTTAAACTTTCAGTCACATCAGATGCGCTACATTCCGTATTCAATAGATGACCTTCCCTGGCCTTTGAGGCTTCAACATTTTCCTTTGCTTCGGACATGGTATTTGATTTATTTTCGATATCGATAGCTTTCAGATGATTTTCGAACGCAGAGGCACCAAAATGTCGCCCAGGGGACATTTTGGTTGACTCTGTCGCAATTTCGGGATTCAACTCGTCAGACATGGAGGCCACTAATTGCTCAACGAGCATTTCTAAATCCCCTGCGCTTCGAGTTTTGATCGCAGTAACGTTTCCTGCAGCAAGATGTCGGATTGATGGATCGGAATGCTTGGATGCAAGAACTTCCAAATGTCCCAAAACCTCGGATCGCTTCTGCCAGAACTCATCATCCAAAATCTTAAACAAATGAGAATGATCGTATGCGTAAAAAAGACAGCCGTGTAAGAAAGGTCGCGATTAACAAACATACTTCTGAAGATGCGAGTATTCCGTGATGTAAGACCAAACAAGACTTCAGGGTAGCAGTCTTCATGCTCATCATTGCATCATTAGAATTTCTTCGAGAGCAATCGATCACAGCTTCACGGAGTGGTATCTTGAAGACACATATTATTAAAAATCGAAGCAAAAAATTTAGGACCGATCTTCGCTTCAACCCTCCACATTTGCTACATTTCTTCGATGTTAGCGTTACCACCGCACGTTTGTTATGCTTTAAAAGGTTACCTTCGTGTTTCAAAGAACTCGTGTTTCATTAAATTAAAAAATAAGAGTGTCAAGGCTTGAAAGGTTGAAGTTTCATCAAATCTCACCAACAACATCGCCAAAGAATCATCACGATTTTTTGATAGAGCGACGAACGTTTCAGGATTGGCCAACAAAGAGTGGACGAACTTGAACTCCACCAACTTCATCAAAAGCTTGGAATCATCTGGACGGACTTCGGACGTCGAATTCTTCCCAAAAGATGTAAATGCCTCTTTCAGACCATAGAGAACCAAAGCACTGACCAAATTATCGCTCTGAAAATCAAGGAAAATCTCAACGTGAAAATATACCCACCCAATTTTAATGAGAACAGAAATTACCTTCACACTTTCGAAAATCAAATCCATGATCAGATCATTTTGAAAATCTTTTTCGTCCTCGAACGTTAGCTGATCGGATTCTTTAGCTACGCAAGCAGAGAAGCCGTCACCATCCGGTGCAAAGGAAATTCTTCGATTCATCGGATAAGACATTAAATGACCCAGATCACCAAGGTTCAATCGAACCGTGGCATCCGTGAGCACGGCAAGAATGAGAGAACACGATACGTCGGCATTCAGCCTTTGCAAGATTGACACCAGAATACTTCGGACTCGCGTGCTGAACCAAGATGCGGATCCATTTGAAAATTCGTGCAGCCTGAAGAGCGACGAAAAAATAGGTACCAGCAGTCTGGGTAGATTTTCCGACATCCCGGAAACGGCCAATAACTTCTGCAAACTACGAATATTTTTGGTGAGCAATATTCGACAGTCGGAATTATAACGCGGAGCTTACCGATCAAGAAGAAGTCCAATCTCATCTTTCCTGCTTTTCGATGCGTCGTACTCAGCCACAGTCTCGTAAGATGAATGGAAAATTTCAACCTCGTCAGATTTATCTTCATTTGTTTTCAATGCTTCATCGCTCGTGCTTTTGTAACACACACACAAAAGAGGTTGAAATATGGGATAGAGCAGGAAATTTAACATTGCGTCGAAAAGTTGAGGCTTTCCAGATTTGGTGATCCAATCGACGCAGTTCAGGAAGAAGGCAACGTAACGATTCTGACTGAGGCGATCTCCAGAAAAATCCAAGAGACGCGTGAGCTACCAACGCACTATTTTTAGCAACTGATATGCTTAAATTCTTAATTCCTACTCACTTGAGGACAAAAAACTTGGAAAATTTTATTGACGTCGACCTTCGGTTTCCGCAGTAGCAACCCTAGAGTAAGTTCACACAGAGCGACGCATTTTCTATCTTCACTCGATGCAAATGAGGGATCATCTTCACCCACACCCTCAATGTTGAGAAATGCATTCGCAATTGTTTCAACGCCTCTCGGTCGCAAAAATAACTTTCCCAATTCGCTTCGAAATCCCACTTCAAAATACCCTGGAAGCACACGTCCTTGTTTCTGCAGAGAAGTATTGATGAAACGTCAGCAAAAAAAAATCGGAAATTTGAAACTTCCCCACTCACAAACTGTCTGGAGCATAAAGAGAGCAGCAGAAAATAATTCCGAACAATCTCGGTCAGGAAAAATGATTCGTAGAAATAGGACATCACTTTCGCAACAACTTCTTTCGCACTGATTTCAGCAGAATTCCTCGGCGAGTACAAAACCTGGACGATGGCAGCTTGAATGTCAAGACCGAGTTTCTGTGACATGTTTACAATCATGTTGGGATGAGTAAGAAATGCTTTCGCAGTCACCAGGTTCTCTGTCAAAATAGCATTTCGCTGAAAAAAAAAAAACAGGATCGCAAAAGTCAAAAACTAAAGCCACACGACGATTGCTCGAAAGAACAGCAAGGTATGATTTACTGTGCCCTGAAAAATAACCTTTCACGATTACATGTAGTCTATCAAAATTATGTCTAGAAAGAGCACAAATGGCGTACAAAAGCTACGCTCCACGGTCACACAAAACGCACCTGATGGAGATTCAGGCTTGGATCTTCTCTCAAGCGTTGAAGAAAACAGGTGATCGAATCAGATTCACTTCGGGTTTTGAATTTTTGGTTGAACTGAAGCCCAACGCCTGGCATCAAAAGGGAGTGGAAACCCAGAACACTCAAAAATTTCGCAACGGTCTGGAGCACGCCTTGTTCTTTGATACTCAAGCAATCGAACGGCATCGGAGGGACATCCCTGGAATCTTTTGAGTCATAGTTTTCCATGAAAACCTTATATTCTTCGTCCAAAGAATTCAGTGCTTCGGCTAGCGTGATAAGTGTTCCGATCAGTATCTCCACGTATTTGGCGCCACAAATTTTTTCACTACAAAAATAAAGAAAAACCTTCCAGATACCACAGAGAAGTACCGAAGCTTGTCCTTGTGATCACCGAAATTCTCCGGTCGTGCGAGAAAGCCCTTCCTTCTCCAGTATACGCAGAAGTTTCGCATCGCACCGAGAACAGAAGGTTCCGTATTTTTCAAGCAGCTCATTCGCTTTTGTATCAAATGCAGCATTCAAGGAAGTAAGCCCTGTGAAGAAGGAGCGAAAAGTTACATTTCACATGAGCGCGGAGTCCATCGATTGTATCATACCTGTTCCAGTGGTATCATCCAGAATTATGGCTTCATCTAAAAGGTTGAAGCACTCGCGCCTCACTTCCTCAACCATTATCAATCGAGGGTTACGATATTAAAAATTCCGACTTATCTGTTCACATAATTCCAGGATTCAGTCATCGGCCAATTGACAGAGCAGATTCACTACATGTAGGATGTAGATGCATAATCCAAGAGCCTGGGTTTCGCAAGATTACAGCCGTAGGACTGCATGACACTTCGAAACCCAGGAATACGGCCACTCCGAAGAGTTTAGAAAAAGGTCGGAGCTTAAAAGGTCATGCGCCGCGGAAAAAATTCATGCGCAGAAAAGAGAGAGGCACACTCCGATTCTGCAACCTGGCTTTCAAAATCGACGGAACATATCAGGCCCACCGCTCCAGACAACACCACGGTTCAACGATACTGAATACTGTATTATAGGAACAGTAATCTGATCTGTAGGCTCCCGGAAATTGCAGTGAGTAAGAGCGACATCTAATTATTATTTTATATATCCGCTGAGCGCTGTGTCAGAAGTTCTCGTTTCCTTTCGTGCGCTGATCCCGAGACGTGGGACATTTTCAGTCAGTGATCTTGTTCGACTCAGCACGTTGATCTTGAATGCGAACTACGATAATGTAAAACTTCGCTAGACAATGTGAATTGAAGCCTTCGTCTGTTCCATGAAATTTGTGCGTTTCTTCTGTTCAGTTGAAGTGTATGTAGTGTTTCTCGAGAGGGAACTGCTGAAGTATCTCTCGCGATGTCTGACAGCGAAGGTAGCTACAACAGCGATTCTGACGTAAGTATGCATTGCTTTCAGCGTTCACCGGCCGTTTCATGAACCTCATTTCCTGTTTCTCAGGCTTCTGGCGATGAGCGTGGAAGCGTGAAATCGAATAAATCCGGATCGCGGTGAGTTACTCGATTCAATCAGCTGCTAGTTCGAAGATGTTCAATAAGATTTTTTCTTTAAGTTCCGGATCTGGGTCACCTGCGAGGTCTGCCTCTGGTTCCCCGCAATCTTCCAAATCGAGATCGAAATCTCGGTCTAAGTCTAGATCCAAGTCCCGTTCGCGCTCACGTTCCCGATCGCGCTCGAAATCCGGCTCTGGATCTGAATCTGAGGACGAAGACGAGGTAAGGTGTTTGCATATGAAACGGAGCGACTCTTTTATTTTCTTGAAGGCAAGAGATGTGCTTATATGTGTGCCTCTATCACGAAAAGTTCGTTACTTTTTTTTTATAAGTGGACTTCATGAACTTGCTAACTTACGGTTCAGTTGAGAAATTCTCCGGTGTTGGATCTGTCTCAACTTGTTCGTTATATCTAGTACGACGAAGAAGAGGAAGAAGACGAGCGTCCTAGGAAAAGGAATAAGATCCGGAGTTCTTTCATCATCGATGAAGCTGAAGTCGACGAAGAAGGAGATGATGACGATGAAGAGTGGGAACAAGGTGCGAAAGAGATTTTGGCGCGAGATGATCGTGAACGAGGACCTACGGCGAGGGAAATTGAAGGAAATCGCCGTTTACAACACCTGTGGGAAAACAAAGAAGCTGATGAAATCGCCAATTATTATCGCATGAAGTACGCCGATGATTCAACAACAAACTTGTTCCGCGATGGAGGCGATGAGCTGCAGGACGACATTGCCCAGCAAACTCTTCTACCTGGTGTTAAAGATCCTAACTTGTGGATGGTCCGCTGTCGTCTAGGAGAAGAAAGAGCCACCGTGCTCCAATTAATGAGGAAAGTGATAGCTTTTCAATCTACGAACGAGCCTTTGCAGGTCAGTTTTTCCTTTTCTGCAAGTATTTTGACGTGATGACATGAGAATTTGTGTAATGCAGATCAAGTCTGCAATAGCTCCTGAGCACGTGAAGGGATACATATATATTGAGGCCTACAAACAGACCCATGTGAAGAACGTCATCGAGAATATCCGAAGCTTGAGCATGGGTGCGTGGAAACAGCAGGTCAGATTCATCTTGGAATTGTTCATTTGGTTTATTCAGTCCATATTGAACCTTTTTTATGTCACTTAGATGGTTCCCCTCACGGAGATGACAGATGTATTGAAAGTCGTCAAGGAGACTGCCCCTTTGAAACGGAATGCTTGGGTTCGCCTAAAACGTGGATTGTTTAAAGAAGACCTTGCTCAAGTTGATTACGTTGACACGCCGCAAAACACGGTTCACCTCAAGCTGATTCCCCGCATTGATTATTCTCGCTTGAGGGGCGCATTAAGGACGAATACTGATGAAGACGAAAATAAGAAGAGAAAGCGAATTGCTGTTAAGAAACGACCACCTCCGAAATTATTTGACAAAGATTCGATCCGTGCAATAGGTGGCGACATTGCCCATGATGGCGATTTCATGGTTTTCGAAGGAAACAGATATTCGACGAAAGGATTCCTGTACAAGAATTTCAATATGAATGCCATTATATCTGAAGGTGCAGTGCTGAGAACGTGCTGCCACTGTAAATTAACTACATTTCATCTCATCTTTTCTAGGTGTCAGTCCAACTTTGGCAGAATTGGAAAAGTTTGAAGAAGCTCCTGAAGGCGTTGAGATTGATTTGAATGCGCTGTCTGCAAGCAAAACTGGATCAGCTCCATCACACAGGTTCTCTACCGGTGACGTGGTCGAGGTGTGCGAAGGTGAATTGATTCACCTTCAAGGGACAGTTCGTAACGTCGATGGGAATAAGATAACCATCGAGCCAAAACATCAAGAGCTAAAGGTTGATATTCAGTCGTTCTATTCTCTGATGTTCGTGGTGTCTTGAAGATCTCTTTTTGTTCAGGAACCATTGGAGTTTCAAGCTTTCGAGTTGAAAAAGTACTTCAAGGTGGGCGACCACGTTAAAGTAATCGCGGGTCGCTTTCAAGGTGACACTGGACTGATCGTTCGGGTCGAAGGGTCCATGGTAGTTTTGTTCTCTGATTTGACTATGCATGAGTTGAAGGTAAGCCATGATTTCCCCGGGCCTGTTTTACTAGTTATGCTCCGAGTGTACAAATATGCTCATAGGTTTTATCCCGAGATCTACAATTATGCACGGACATGGCGACAGGAGTGGACTCACTTGGCCAATTCCAATACGGGGATTTAGTACAGGTTGAGTGAGTATGCATGAGATTTTGAAAGCTGGATTTCTTGAAAACCGTTTGTTTTTATTTTAGTACTCAAACGGTTGGAGTCATTATTCGATTGGAAAAGGAGCAGGTCGAAGTTTTGAACATGCTTGGTAAAGTCATGCGCGTTAAGCCTCAAACTCTTTCGTTGAGGAAAAGTTCGCGATTTGCGATGGCTTTGGATGCGGATTCAAACTCGATCCAGGCAAAAGATATTGTCAACGTAACTGATGGACCCCATATCGTGAGTACAGTATTCCCCTGTTCTACTATCTTTGAAGAAAGCTTGAATTTAATTTCTACGCGAACGTCAGTTTGAGTTGTTTCAAATGTATTTGCATTGTTTCTCTTGTGCGCAGGGCAAGAAAGGAGAAATCAAGCACATCTACCGAAACTTCGCATTTGTCCACAACAGGCAGCACATGGAGAATGGCGGTTTCCTTGCTTGTAAAGCGCGCCATGTACAGCTGGCTGGCGGGAATAGGGTGATTATGCTTACAAATTACTATGCACAGATCTGTAGTCCATTAAAAATTCTCTTCATTTGAATTAGAGTACTTCGCTGTAGTTTGCTCCTGTGAAAAAACAGATTTTTCTCTTTTTTCCGAACACACTATCTCTGATTGAGGACCTGAAAGCTGAAACAGATCTGATTTTAACCAAACATCATTTAAGGTTTTAAGCCAAATTGATTTTCATGAACTTCAAGCGACGTCTAAGTGAGAAAATTAAGCTTTTAGGGACTCTCTACAATTCAAGACGAAAAAAGCTTCAATTGTGTATAGCAGTTATTTTTCAGAAGTTTTCCGAGTAAATTGTTTGCTAAGGCGACCTTGTTTTGGAAAATGTATTATTTTCAGGCTCCCATGAGTGGAGCAGCAGCTGGCGGTATGTCCCCGAGTGTCAACATGAGTCCAAGATTGTCTTCCCCGGCGCATCCCGGTGTTCCACGTTCACCGAGTCTGGGCGGGATGACGCCGAACCGCGATGGCGGAGCGACTCCGCGTGCTGGTGGCGGCGGCGGCGGCGGTGGTGGCGGCGGAGGAGGTCACGGAGGTTTCAGAGGCGGCCATCAGCGATCTACCCGTGATGGCAGACTCATTGGCGCAACGGTGAAAATCAACAAGGGTCCGATGAAAGGTCACGTTGGTATTGTCAAAGATGCCACGGAAGAAATCGTCAAAGTGGAATTGCACGCGAAGTATCAAACCATTTCCGTGGACAGGAACCGCATAGAAACAGTTGCATCTGGAGTGGATGCCGGTTCGGGCGGTATTTCTTCGTATTCTCGCACGCCGCAATACGCTGGCGGTCAGACGCCGATGTACGCGGGTGCCGGCGGCAGGACACCGATGTATGGATCTGCTACACCATCTTACGGTGGTGCGACGCCTCGTTACGGTGGCAGTGCGGCTTCCGAAGGTGGAAGGACACCGGGTTCGGGTGGAATTTGGGATCCTACTGTGGCTAATACACCGGCCCACGAAATGATGGACGATTTTGGGTACGGAGCTGGGGATGACGACGGGCCGAATACTGGTGTTCCGTCACCTTCTCCGTCTTCATCTGCGCATTCTACGGGATATTCTTCATCGACGGCGGGGTCGAGAGGACTCGCCGGTTTGGACGCTTATCAACCAGGGACTCCTGCTGGCTCGCAGTATACTTCGGATCATTCGTATTCGCCGTACAATGTTGCCGACACCCCCTCACCAGGCGTTGCTTACCAAGGTGCGAAACCCAACATGTTTGCTTCGTTGATGGAATAATTTTTCATTTACGATGGTTTTTTACATTTCTGCTACGCTCTACCTGCATAATTTTGTTGAAAGAAATAACTAGCATGACGATACCACAGTTAACTAATTCTTCTATCCACTTGATGGCGTCTCGCTTGAATCTGCGCTTCATAGAGACTGTCTTGGATCATGTAAAATTTGGATTCAAATCGGCGTTCGTTTGAAGTGTTCGTGCGTTGAACGAAAAGATGTGATTTTTTTATTGAGTTTTGACTTACCAATGATAGACCCTCTAACAGTATCTAACAGTAATAATAGACTATCGAACAGTATAATTGATGAAACCTCGTTAGCGATACTGAAGTGTATATTTTTTTCGTTAAGATTGTCATCACGCGGATGTTTGAATTTTTCCTTTCTTATTTTCTTGTTGAGAATCACGGCGTGATCAACCGGAGGATACTTCATTAGTGTTTCCTACTAAATACGTATTTTTGGGTGATTTCCAGCTTCACCAGGAGGCTCGTATTCATCACCGAGCCCTGGAGGAAATTACTCGAGCTCTCCTTCTCCCGGTCATAGCTACAGCACGCCATCTCCGATGATGTATTCTTCTTCACCGGTGACACCGGGAAGCAGTGGTTCTCCATACAATCCTCACACGCCGAATGCTGGTAAGATATATGCGAATGCAACAATTGCGATCATGGAATGAGCTTATCATGTTCTCTATTTTCAGCCGTTGATCCGTTAGCCTCTCAAGATTGGTACACGACTGATATAGTTGTACGTATCAAAGAAACTCATCGAGACATGCGAGTCGCTGGTCAGATCGGGATCATCACTGGGATTTCGGTAAATAATGTTGCACACATTTTCCAAGGCTCTTGAAAGCATTTTATTTGCATAACATTTGAAGGCCGGAAACTGCACCGTGTTGTTGGAATCGGAGGATAGAACCGTCAACGTTTTGGGTGAAAATTTAGACCCCGTGTTACCGACCCGAGGCGACCGAGTGAAGTTTCTTGTCGGTGAAGATCGCGAAACCACTGGAGTTCTATTGTCAATCGATGCCCAAGAGGGAGTCGTCAAGATGGATAACTCGGAAGAGATTAAGATGATTCCCCTAAATCTTCTGTGTAAAATGCGGAA
The DNA here is from genome assembly GCA_905338405.1 of Notodromas monacha. Lineage (NCBI taxonomy): Eukaryota > Metazoa > Arthropoda > Ostracoda > Podocopida > Cyprididae > Notodromas > Notodromas monacha. Next base: position 21,138 of record CAJPEX010000794.1, read on the forward strand.
GTAGATGCAGTTCTGATTGAAGCCTTACATTTATGTTTCATTTGAGTTGAAGTTCTGTTGATTTTTTTTTGTTTGCGTCTCCTAGAACGCGTCGATTATTCTGTTGCGTCGTCCGTCGCGTCGATTGTGAATTGAAATTTTATTTCCATTTGTTCGATCGTGCATAAAACTTTTTAATCATGTCGAGACCGAGTGATGCTAGCAGTTCTTTAGTATTTGCCAACGACGAGGAAGCGACGAGTTCTGGGGCAACAAGCCGTGGCTCTCATCGCGTGCGTCGCATCCGATCCCTCGGCAGCGCGTTGTGGATGTCAATGCGTCGCAGCTCACCCCTCATGTTGAAACCTGTTTCCTGTGAACACTTCCCCGACATTCGTCGAGATAACTCCGCGTCCGTCAGTGAAAAGGGAGTTCGTTCTACGAATTCGTCTACGCTGAGGTTTGAAGCCACGCCTGTGGTAGTGACGGATGAGTTGACTAGCTTCTTCGCCGACCATTTGCCCCGAGACTACGTCGATATCCCTGTTGTGCATCCGGATTACCTGTCTCCTGAAAGTGGCCGGAATGACTATCGCAGTTTGATGGACAATCCTTGGAAGATGACCATCATTCCTGGGAGCACGTACGCTCAGCAGAATCAGTTCTGTCTGATGGAGTTCTACTCACCAGTGTAGTAGCTTTTCCTCCTAACCATAGTACATATGCGAAAGTGCGAATTGGAAGTTTCACGGGCTAGACTCAAGAATATTCGATCTATATTCGAACAAAGATAAATATTGTAGATGAATTTCGTCGAGCTGATCTGAGTTACCATTAACCACCTTAAAAGACTATCAAATTGACGTTAATTTGATCGTCTTTCCGATGATTCAGGATTCATAGCTCTTGCTGAATTGGTGCGATCGCTGCAACCATTTAAAAGAAAATTCACATGCTTTCTTCGTTCATGTTCAGATTCTGCCGATCATGTGTCGAGAGGTTTATGTAATGCTTCAAACTCCTGTAGTGAAATATTGTAATTAAGCAAACTAATGTAGTTCAATATTTTAATTATGACTTTTAACAACAGCAATGCCTTTTTAATCCACAAGTAATTACTGTGTGGGATAATTAATTTCAATCCATGATTCTGAAATAAATAAAAGAACTCCATGTTCTTCAAATGGCTTAGAGGAAAATTGTATGTCTACTACAGGTTAGTTTAAAGTAAGATCAGGAATAAAAATAAAACCAGCGAAATGTGAGCATAGGTGCGAAAAACCGTCTGGAATGATTTTTGCGAAATTATTTCAAATGGTCATGGTGGGCAGTGCTGGAAGAGTCGTAAAATGAGGCATAGTCAGTGAGGTAATGTTCTGCACGTATACGTTTCATAAGCAGTGCTTTCAAATACGAGCCTGAAATGAATCTCGTATAAGTTGGTCCGATCGTTCTGGAGATATCAAATTAATTCACGGATTATGGCCACTGTGTAGAATCTCAACCTTATTTAGCCCATCCTTTCCTGACAAAATATGAACTCCATCATCTTGAAAGTTTCATGAACGCAGAACAAAGTGTACATAAGCAGCGGAAATGCTCACCTTCCCGCACCGAGGTGGACAACGCAGTTGCTGGCCACTCTGCCCGCACATGGTTCTCACAGCAATCATTCCCTTCACGAGGAATTGTTCCTAAACAAAATGTCGTATAACTTGTTTTGTTTGAAAGTTTTCCTGCTGTTGTTTGCTCAAGTCGTCTTCGGGACTGCCGCTTTGAAGCTGATCGTATGGTGAGTGAAGCCCTGTGTTAATCAAACTCTCGCGTGATAACTTTGCTGTGCCTGAAAATCTTAGGAAGTTGGATGCTTTTTTTCATTCGAGTCCGGTTTTACTCGCCGTTTCCGCGTGAGTATGCTTTATGGTCTGGCATACTTCTACGCATACATATAGACTTGTGTATTTACCAGGTTGTTGCTGTTCACTGCCTACACTGGTGGCATCTGTTTCAGAAAATGGCGAAGATGCTTTCCTGTAAATCTATTGATGTTGTTCAGCTTTGTAAGTTCCCTGAGAAATAAGCGGAGTTGTTCAAAAGTTCCAAGAAAATAGTAGGAATATGTGTACTGTTGTGTGATCAGATCTTGTCGCAGAAACCGAACAAAACGTGTTGAACTTGATCGTCATTGTCCTTCCAAGCGGTAAATGTATCAGATAATGTACTTTATTACTTGAGGTTCTGAAAAGATTGTGGATAAATGATGATTTCCTTTGAGCTTTTGTCCCTCTATAAAAATGCGTTTGCGGAATTTTGACTTCGGGAACTTTCTTCCGATAGACGGCAACTTGCACCTTTTCACTGAGTGCCTTGTCCGTTTGCGTCCGGTCCTCCGTGATCATTTTGGCTGCGCTCGGTTCTGCATTATCGTTGCTGGTCCTTATTTTCATGTGTGTTCAGTTTGTCGTAAGTTGTATTGATCCTCCTAGAGATGGCCAAAATTATTCCCAAGAGCTCTATTCTCCGCAATTTTATTTCAAGTTCCGGATTAATTTCCCGACCGTGTTCTTGATGGTCGAGTTGGTCCTTGGACTGATTGTGGGCGCCAAATTTGTGTGGACGTACTTCTCCATTCTTCCTTATCCATGGACTATCACTGAAACGCTCATCGCCGTTGGGGTGTCTACACTCGCAAATTTAGTCAGTATAATCGGTATTTTCAGCCTAGCTTACTTATGGGTTTAAAGAAAAGATCGCGGATACCTGATCGCCGTATCTGCTTGCAATTGTTTCTGGACTCGAATTATGCCCCAGCTTAGAGAGAAGATTGTTTTTTGCGGCTGACATTAAAGTCAGCTGGTGCATAATTAAAGTCATTTGTACGATAGTTCTTCAAAAACGTCGTGCATAATATAGGAGCAGGTTCACTGCAAGTCATCAAATTGATCTTCCATCGCAAATGTTATGCTCCTCGCCCATTAACTAGTTGTAAAATGGCTATCAGTTTATCTTCACCCAAATAATCAATTCCTGCTTATCCATCACTCCCTTCCAATTTTAGTTGAAATAAAATATAGTTAAACCGCTTTAAAAATTACAGATAGCCGAATATTGAAGGAAACTTTTATTCAAGTATTCAAGAATAACCCGATGCAATGAACAGTTCGTTGAATTTCAACAAACTTGAAGAGCATTAGGTACATAATTTTCTCAACTGGAGGGAATGTGGCGAGATCCGATTCAGATTAAATATGCATAGCAGATTAAATCTGCATCGATTCATATTAAAGATGCGTTCAAGGAGTCCCGAGCCCATCGAATTGCACGATTTAGTGCATGTTCAAACTTTCTCATTGCGAGACTCACCCGACTTCGTTTGAAATTCTTGTCACAATGGAACCATTGCTTCAAATGAAGCGTAATTTTCTGTAGTACTGGACATGGAATCTGGATCTTATCATGCGTGGTTTCAAGTACGAAATTACGAAAGCAGATGCGGTGTATGTCGCTGTCAATTTCTACTACGATTGGCTGTTCATGATCGTGGCGACGTTCGAAGCTTGCATTATTTGTGTCGTTGGAGAAGAAAGGGCCGCTCAGAGATTCAGTCGTCGCAGTCAAGAAGATTCGCACTTTCTGGAAGATGAAGAATATGTAATCGACCCTTAGCTTGACAGGAAATTCACAAGAAGCAAAGGATCCATCGTACAAGCGATGGTTACTTATTTTAAAGCTCTTCATTTTCGTTAGCCAACCAGATTTCTCCCATCAGTGCATCTCCCGAATCAATACGTGAAAGCAATGACAGACTTCCTGCAAGGCCTGTATTCATCGCCTACCGATGGTTGTTTTAAATTTCAGTCTTCGCTAGGTTAAATTTTCCCAAACCATTTTGAGTAAATCCTTACTCACTTTAATGTTCTTCGTTGAAATCTGGTACCATTTCAAATACACTTCTGAAGAATTAGGCAAAATGTACTGGTGATCATGAATTGCACTCATTAATCCAGATCGATGAATCAGGATAGGTCTGAAAACGCCAATCTCTCACCATTCACCGGTTTTCCAACAAGGATATCAAAAGACGAACAGAGCTTACAATTCAACTTTTGCACACAGATTCATCTCAAGAAATCAGATTCTCACCGGGCAGAAAATGAACGAATTAAAAGTTTCCGAATCACTGAATCAACTCAATGACTATACTTTGTTTCCACACATATCTCAAATGACCAAGCCCGAAATCGACCAAAAGCAAAAATTCCTCACAGTGCATGCAAAAAGAATCACGGGTAATCTCAATCCAACACATCCTTCAGTGCTCACAAGGTGAAAAATACCACGTATACTCTGACACGACACAGACTTAGAATCGGTAAAATAATCCCTTCCAATCCAAATATAACTTTCTTCCTCGCTTTCAACCGTGTAGCAATAAATTAGGCTCACTAAGCTGAACATCTGTGGCATTAACATGACTAACAATGCGTCCCGTGATCGCCTAGATCTTTTTCAGGCACCTTATTTTTCAACGACAATGCTGACCACGAATTACAAGCATAAAAATTGCTGAAGCTCAAGAACTGTGCCCGAAAAATACAAGGGAATGTAAAAAAAAAGTTGCCATTCTTCAGAAGGCACTTCAACGAGTCCGTGTAAGTTAAAACAAAGAAACAAACTTTTCACGCCTCCAGCTTTCCAAGCTCCGAAATGTAAACGCCGATGCTCTGACTGTCGTAAAGGACGAAGAAAAGTTGGTTCAGGCTTGTGCTTCGATTCCCTTTGAAGTAATCTGAAATGGCCTTCAAAATCGTCGCAGCTGCCAGTTGTTTCGGGAAACCTCCCCTGGAATGCAATAGCAAATTGAATTTAGTTTTTTCTACAGAATTCTGATGCATTATCTTTATTCAGCTTCACGACATACGAATGATGGAAACCAACCTTCCGCTTCCAATTGATGGGACGGCTATGGATTTGAACTTTTTCTCATCGGCTGCAGTGAGACAGTTTGTCACACTCCTTGTGAGCGCGTTTACCGAGGTTTCCGTATTTGAAACATCCCAGTTCGGTCCATTCACATGAACAACCCACGGCGCACCAAAACCATGACCTCGAGACACCATAGCTAAGGATGAAGCTTGAAATTAATTTTCAAACTCGAAATTACATAAGGTGTTCAAAAAGTAGCTGTGTAGAGGAGAAGTCAAACCTTCTTGCGTGTTTCATCACATCTCGGATAAAATTCCCACAAAAATGCACAAATACAGGTAGTGAACATTTCTGGAATAGCTTCAAGCAGAAAATTTCCTTATTTTACGAAAATTCCCGCAAAAACTTTATCAACGTCATCTTTTCTCCTACATCAAGGTTGATGCCTTTAAAAAATAATCCAGAAGCACTAAGAACTTAGTGCAAATTAAAATGCTACCGTAACTGCCAGTGACAAACCCTCACGCAAAAATAATTCATCACGGTGATGAAGACGGGGGTTCATTCTGCATTACAGAGTTATCTCTGCATGGCATCTTTTTGGACACCACATTCATCCCGTAAGAATTGGGAAGGAGAGCATTGTGATCTGAGAAAAAAGAACCTTTGAACAAAAGCTGAATTCACGTAAAACGATTTTTCAGGCTTTTGAACAGTTTCTTCACAACAATATTATCTCAACAGTACTGTACTGCACGATAAATATTTAGTGTCGTAGAGGGTCCAACATAATTTCATAAAACGCGTACAGTATCATAAATACAAGGGACGAACAAAAAAAATAATCACAATTACACACCTCCATTTGGTGGAATTTGACCATGGTCTTTCTCCATGTTCTTAAGTTCCTGAGCAAACACAGTGCCGCCAATTTTGGCTAAGGCTGTGCCTATTTCTCCTGCAAGACTGTAAGAAGAGTCTGTTGGGTGCACAATGGCATCCACTGCGATACTGGCTATATGGGCTTGGACCACAGTCAACCTCTGCCCGGTGAGCAACAACTTTTCCGAGAGCACCGCATACAGGAGCCCAAACCCCTTCCCACCTTTTCCCGGTTTATTGGCAGCTTTCGCCTTGTGCTTCACACCAGCTGCGGAAGCACGAGGTAAAGAAAATCACTCATGATTGTCATATCAGTCAAGTATTTCAAGTAAGCCTCACTGTATTTTACAAGAGGCTGCGGCGTGTTTGACGCAGAAAATACGGACGCTACAGGCACTGGTGCTCTCACAGGGGGCTTAGGAACAGGGACGATGGGAGATTTGGCAGGAGCAGATTTGTATTTCTTCAATAGAAGTTCATGAGGCTGTTTCGGCACAACTCCGGCCTCTGGTATAGTTACAGTTTTGTTCATCTGAAAAATATATTTCATTATACTGAAAATAAATAAATTCTAAAAAATAATCTCACTTCGTAAAGCTCAGCATCCTGAGCAATGCCCAGAAAAATTGTCCTCGGAGTCAAGCGACGTTTCCCCAATTGCTTGGCAGCACCTCCGGCCAACTCCAGAACTTCAGCTGAAATTCACATTTCCGACATTATTCCTCGTTTCTTCAAGTGCAAATAGCAACATACCAGTCAGATATTCCAAAACTGCTGACATGTAAATAGAGCTCTTATCAGAAATGCGGAATCTTGGCAGTTTCGAGCGAAACTGATGATAGAAACGAGTCACAGGAAAAGTCAATCCAGCTTTAACACTTTTCGAAAGCCTTTTGGCTTTCTTCCCGGGAGGTTGAACAGCCCTTGTTGACATCACGATGATAATATCACCCGAAAGAAAGAACACTATACAGAAACACCACAGTTCCTGTACATGAAAAACAAAATGGTCATTCCAGCAGAGTCCTCCCTTTTCCGTGAATTGAAACTGCACGGATTATGCAAGAACAACTTTAATGCCAAACGTCGAAAAAGCAATCGAACTGAATAAAGAAACATCCACGAGATCTCATCAAACCAAATAAAAGCGTTTCCACACATGCCCAATCGATCGAACCTCATAAGGCAATTACAAACTAAATGAATTCATAGGAACTTTGGTATATCTTTGAATCGGAACAAAAGTAACGTTCAACTCTTCCATTATCCATGTTCAATTTACATCAAATATTAAATGAATGGGGACTTGACTAGGAATGAATGTAGCTTCATGATGGCACAGTTCAATGCACAAATGTCCATGATCCCATTTTAGAAATGCATTCTCCTGAAAAATAAAGATGCTTAATTTCCATCTAGTTGACGGGAACAAAGATGTATCACATACCGTCCTCATTAAACGTGGCCATCGTCAGCTTGTCAAACTTGTTTGCTAAGCAAGAATTTGGAACTTCCTTTCGCGATACAGTTGACAAGGGAATCAACACATCTGACAATAAAATGAGAAGATCAATGAAATAATTATATGATTAAAACTTGATAAAAAAGTACCATCCACATCCGTGGCACCGTCGAAAACGCCATCAACATCGTCACCATACACGGCAGCTCGACAACGTATGTCTTCCACATGCGCCGAAATTAATGCATCCATCATGACTGCTTGTTTGGAAAATATTTGCACAATCTTGCTAACGGGCATTCCAGCTTCCATCACGGGAAATTGTATGAATAAGCATGGAAGGCAATCAGGATCTGTGTCTTTCAAGGGTTTAGCAAAATCCCACGAAAGTTCGGAGTACTTCAACCCGAGAAGAACCACCTGCGTAGAAAATTGAGTAAATCTAAATGTGAATGAACGAAAAAAAATTCGTACAACACTCACGCATTTTTCGGGGTCAATAATATAGAAGCCTTCTGCATTGATAGCAATCAATACATCAGCATCTCGTCTTGTGAAAAGATACCTGAACATACTGGCAATACCAAATCCCATTCCACCACTATTCTTATTTGGCTTTTCTATTTGGCCTTTGAAGAATGCTGCACCATAATATGGTAACGACCACGAGAACTCCAAATATTTGCGGACAAGCTTGCGTCTTGAAGTTGACAGGGGAATTCTTCGGTATTGATCAAGGATTCTTAATTCCGGGGACGACTTAGTTTTGATTACACCTGAAGCCCATGAACACCTGCTCACATGGTCAGGCAAGAAATCCGGCAACCTAGACCTACAAGAAAAACAGGATTCAAGCAATTCTTTGCGATAGAAAAAAATTAAGCACCTGAAAAATTCAGGAGTGTGGATCTGCGGGTCATACACCCCCAACTCGAGGCGAGCTTGTAATCCAGCCAACATTTCGTAATCCGAAACTTCGCAAGGATAGCGACCATCAAGAATGTTTTGTTTAGCCTCCTCGTACAAGAGTTCCAAAATCTTCTGATCTCGGATTTTAACTTCTTCCCTTTTTGGGAAAAAGCAATTTCTTTTCAATGTAACTCGAGGATCATCAATGAGGGCAGTTTCTTGCGAAATGGAGCAAAATCTGCGAATGAGCTCTGGCCACTTTCGCCGGACAAGAAGAGGATGGTGGTAGGGCTTCATCTGTACTTCTGCAAGTAGAAATTCAATCATATGAGAATATTCATAAAATCTGAACAGCACTAAAAGAGATTAAATTAACTACATTTACCAAGGTAATGTGAGCACATCCATAACGTGAATGCTTGCTTTGCTTGATCAGAGAGCCCAAGGGTCTCTTCGTCGACTAAGATGTTCATCATTTCATCCACAGTTAGAGATGTACTGTCGTCGACGTCAAGATCGATCGCAACTCCGGACATGGCAAATACCATTACATCGGCCCCTGCGAAAAATTCTTTGGAATGAAAGGATAACTTGGGGATTTACACGGCACTCACGACGAGCGCTGACACCTTCATCTGAAGTACCACGCGAACAATAGTTCTGACCAGTGAGCGATTCGTCGTGGAAAGACGGAGGAGCGCGAGCGTTCGTGAAAACGTTGGCAGTGTTTGTAGTGGAATCATGCTGATGATGATGATGCATATGGTGGTGGTGATGATGCTGCTGGTGATCTTTGTTCAATTGATCCAGCGATTGGCGTAGTTCCTCTCGAACCTTTTCCCGCAAATAATCCCTAAAAGAGTGATAGTTGGGCGACTTATGATAAATGTTCAGGCACGCATCGCCAGTCCGCAGTTTCTCACCTAGCAACATGCCCGGGAGGGAAATCGTGATGATATGATCGAGGTGGATATTCCACAGGAATGACGGTGATGTAACTTTGACCATTATCGCTTTGATCCACTGAATTCAGTTGAAGATTGTCACTACCAGCATCCCGAGAACTACTGATCATCGACGAATCGGCGCTCATCTCACACACTCACTCTTCAATCAAACGAACTTTAGATCATCAGCAAAAGAACCACTCTGAAGTAGGTTTTCGAATCGGAGAGTAATGTTGTTCAGACTTGATTATCGTTGAACTACAAGATTCCTCCTTCGTCTCGCTTGAAAAGAAAAACATGCTATGCCTGGCGAATCCTGATGCTGCCATGCACCAAAAACACGTTTTCCTCATCGAAAATTAAATGGGATCTGTAAATCCTCACGGCATGAGAAGGAAACCACCATCAAACTCGCATTCGACATTGTTCGGTACCAGATACGGTGCCCTGACGTTCCAGCAAAATTATCCAACTCGCCGCCGCTCACTTCCACGCTTATTTTCCAGGGGCTGTTCACTGCCACTCCCTCCCAAGGCCAATAATGAGTGACTTAATGCATAGCGCATGTTGTTGAGTATGATTTTCAAGTTGAACTTTTTGTAGGAAGGCAACATACTATGTTAAATTGAAGCGTAAAAACATAAAGTTTGCTATTTTCTTTTTTACATGAAACTTGCCATCCATTTTGGCATAAAAGACGTGGAATTCTTCCTGGAATCTATACCCGTAAATCATTTCAGTTGAAGGCACTCACTAAAAGGAGCTGATGGCTCTGAGAAAAACTAGCGCTAGCAAGCGTGACGTGAAAAAGGTAACCCTGAGTTAAATGGCCCTTAACAAAAGTTGGTGCTTGAAGGGGGCATCACGACCAGGCACACGTTGCTTTGATTGCTCACTTGGCAGGTGAGACGCCATATCAACTTTTTAAAGGTTCTTTGGCAGTGCGCAGCTTTTGGGTAGAGTCCACCTAGACAATCCCTCAAACAACTTGTATTGCCTGAAATCTTAGTACAGTACTTACAAGCGTTTAATCCGCATTCGAAGTGTGAAAATTTCGATTGTCATATTCCTGGAGATTTAAAGTTATGTCGAGTCATTAATATTCAAATTCCGCTGCTAATTTTGCTGAAAAGCTGTCAACGACGTTTGGATTCTAGAACAAAAACCCAATTATGCGCATCTGCGTCTCGATGACGATAATTACGGTTAAAAATCTATGTATATTGCCAGAAATTAAGATGCTCCAAAACAATAAAATATTTGTAATTTAAGGCAGAGTGGACACATTTTGCAAGTTAAATATTCGTTAAGTGTTGTGGCCAGAATGAAAAGGGTGAGAGGAAAGCTGTTGGTTGGTGCTGATGTAAAAAAGTAACAAGACGCACCACTGGTCTGCAGACTGGTTTTGCAGCAGGACGCCCTGCTTTCAAATGTCTGGGTCATGAGCCAGGCAAATTACCTCCATTCCATCAAAGAGATCCGCTGACCCATGTAGGCCATGCTAGTAAGATCAACTAAGGTTCCAGCACTTCCAGGGTCCCAGAAAAGAAAATCAACGCAGGAACTCAATTACATTTGGATTATGCTGATTATTACAATGAAGAAAAAAAATTTCATGATGCCCCATACAAAATAGTTTACATTTTAAACTCACGGCACAGTATTGAAAATTGTAATTGTACCGTGGGCAACTCATATTCTCTTATTTTTTATAATCATTCTGTGTCTAAACTTGATGCAATTATCTATAGACAGGTTAGGAATTACTTTTTTTTATTTTTATATCAAAATTTGTCAAATATTTGACATAGAATCTTGATCTCCAATTGTGGCTCACAGCTGGCACCATCTCCTACTGCAGCATTGCAAAGAGCTGACAAAATATATAAAACAATTATTTTATTCTCGTTCTTTAAAAAAAAATTAAACATTTACGATAAATTACGAGTAATAACATTTGTGATGATGAAAAGTTCCCCAGTAATTGACTGTATGCAGTACTGAGAAAAGTTTAGTAGTCACTGACTGAGGTCGATTTACAGTACTGCAGTACTCGTCACACTTCATTATTTTTACTTATTACGGTGAAACGTGTTAGTGACTGACTGAGAATATCTACACTACTGCAGACAGTAGGTCACTGGGGAGCTATCTAAACTTTGTGATTTAGTCATCCTGATTTGTTGAAGAACCATGTTTGTTTCTGATTTTTGTAGATCAGATCATACCTGAAAGTCATCATCTGTGTTGAAAAAATGTAAAGCATAAGTCATCGAAGATATTAATGGATTGTGATCACTATTCCCATAGTAAAATAAAATAAGACAAAGGGCGTCCAGGTGTTCGTCCGACGCATTTGAACTTTGCGTACGATAGTCCGGCCAACTTCTCTGGACGGAATGACGACTATAAGCTGAACATTTTCCATAATGAAATATAATAGCCCGAAACTTGACCGGAATTTCTAAAATTCTGAAAGGTAAAAACTGAAGAAACAGAAAGGACGAAGGAAAGATCAATTTTTTGATGGATCGTTTTGCCATATTGTCGCAGCACACACTCATTAACGTAGACTGAGAACCATGCTTCATGAATGCATACTCGAGTTGAACATTGATTTTATAGACTGTTTCGGGTTTTAATTTCGAATCGGCCGATACTCTAAAAAAGCAGTTATAAACTTAAATTTCTTGCGCACAATAAAAAATAATCGCTCCTTTCAAATACAAAAGCAAATGCATAAAATAAAGTAAAAATAACCTGGATTTGAATGCACGCACCCTGATTTCTTGAAAACTCCCGAACCATGAAAATAAATCAGAGCTACCCAAATCTTTCAGTGCACTGCAGCTACAGCATTATTTCTCCAAGTGCTCCTATTTACAGGTCCCAACACTTCCACTTTATACGCCCATCAGTCGCTAACCCCACGCACTAACCCTAGCATTTAACATCAAACTGTTTTTTTTTTCTTTCCTGGTTACAATTACAAGTGGCATGCTCGCCACTCAAAATTTCATGCTCACAAAACGAGCTTGCCCCTCTCCTTTCGTCTCCCGATTCCCAGAGGCAATGTACAGTATAGGTATATATGCAGGGACGAACTGCTGGCTGAAATGGTCTCTCGTTATCCTGGTCATTAAAGCGGACATTTCGCGTGCATCGCTTTACTACGAGCGGAATAAAAGAAAAACAATTGTACTAAATATAATTTAAAAAAAAGCCCAGCACAACTGAGCCCGATAAAGGGACTCGCATGTAATCCAGCCGAAATTTCCGGCACGCACCTCATTCAGGTCTGAAGCAAAATAATGAATCCTCCCGATTGCTTCCCTCGTCTGATGCCCTTCAGCATTTTCTTTCAATAAATAACTCGGGGGGAGAAAATAAATAAATCCGCGTCCGCTCGTAGGACCGAAACTGGATAAATAAAGCACCGGGGCGCATCCATCAGCAGCGATTCATGGCTGCGTTGACAGCGGTTAACAAGGAAAGGTATTGTTGGCGTGGCACAGGAATATACGATTCCCGAATGGCTCCCATCCACCATGACCCGGGATTTGAGGGGTCCTCATTTTCAACACCGACATCCGTCTAGCCTCCTGCTCACGTCACAACACGTACCGGAAGCAGTGTCCCAGGGTATTACTGTATATTTCTCATCCACTGCTGCATACACTGGACTGGAATACCTACAGTACTGCACTTTTCAACTGCACTTAAAATCCTTGGCTATGTCAGGGCTGCTGACGGAAATTTCATGTAGGATACCGCACATACCGATGAAGTTAAAGCAGGGTAATGTATTTAATCGAAAATATGACGCCCTTTTTTTCTCGCACAAAAGTCTTCAGCTTAAAAAAAAAACCCCCAGGGTGTCTCATTGTAAGTACGTGCTGTAATATTCGCGAAGATCAGACGCCTTTTTATACATAATTTGTTCTTTTCGCAGAAATCGGCTCTATATAGAACTTTGGGATTCAACAGAAGGTACGTCTTACATTTTAAAATTGTACGCACTTTTTTTTCTTCGCTAAAATCGGCTATAAAAAATCAAGGTGCGCCTCATACTAACTGGCGTTTTTGGACAACGTTCACGTCCAGGTTCACTGAAAATATGTTATAAAAATATCGCATGTGCTATTGGAACCATGCGTGTCTGATGTATGATTCGCAAAATATAAAATGTTCCATTGATTCAAAATACTTGATTGCAATTAAAATGAATGTCATGAAATTCTGAACACATATACAAATATGGCAGATAAACTTTTCTCTTGAATTGTGTGCAGTGATGAGGAAGGAACTGGACTGCGAGACTAACAAAGCTTATGAAACCAATGCATATTTTTGGTGCTAGGAATTAATTACAATATATTTTATTAGCTGATTGAGTGATGCAGGTACACGCATTTTTTCTTTACCTTTTCGATTAGATCAATTGAATTTTCACGGTTGCTTCATACTGTATATGCATCAAGGCAATGCAGTGCTATAATAATAGGGATTCCTTAATTTGTTTTGAAAATACCAGGTGATACCGGATTAAAATATAACTTAAACATATAGCCCAACTTTTGAGGCATGCAAAATACACACCATTGAAGAAATAAAAATCCGATATCATGCCTAAGGGAAGCTCACATAACCTTTGCAAAAGAGAGATGATTATCACAAGCAAGAGGCTCAGATATTGAAAAATAAAGAGGCTTTCAGCATATTTTCTGCCGCCAAAAACATCGATCACATTTCTCTCTCTCTACGTCGCCCTGTAAAAATCTCGGGAATTGAAAAGTAAACACAACCAACATCTTTTTGTCTCCAGAAAAAAGAAGAAAGAAATTCCCATGTCTTCGTTTGCGACACATTCCTCGTGATTCCAAATTGTAACCCCCTAGCAAAAGAAAGGGGGGTGAACTGAATGACACCTTCCGGAAGAAGCGAACCATTTTTCTGTTTCAGGTTCAGGAAGACCACATTGAAAAATGCAGATAAAAGCTCAGCACGGTTCTTCGTTTCTTCTCAGATCGTGAATGAAACTCGGAGTTTCCCCATACCGCGTTTCGTACCTGCCGGGACAGAAGAAAAGAAAGAATCCTTGTCTCGTGCTCGAATGGAAAAGCAGTGGGAGAGGATTTGAAAATGTTTACAAAGATTCCCATTCGTCAATGAACTGTCACAACAATTTCGGGGCAAAAATGTCTCTTCTTCACTCCGAGGTATGAGGCAAACAAATGAAAAATAAAGGAAAAAATGTAATGCTTAAGTGAGCGAAAAATTTGCGATGAAGTCTAAAAAGAAGCGCCCATCAGAAGGAGATAACCTTTAGACGAACTCTCTTTCTGAATTCAAAAATATTTGCACTGAAAATACCAACAAAGGTAAATCAAATCTATCAGCGAATAAATTTGACTATTCGCGCAATATAAACCAAGAGTCAGTTTTTAAAATTTATTTTTATATGGATAAAAAGGTGCCATCCAGTTACAAGCAAATGAAGTTGATGAGCAAGTACTGTATGACAATTTTAGTACTACCGTATGACAATTCTACTGTAGTACTACTGTATGACAATTTTAGTACTACTGTATAATCTCACATCAACCCGTGTATATCTCTTGACATAACTTCTAATACAAAATTGTATGCTCTATATTTTTTAAAATCTTGAATTTCAGCTGGCATTTTTGAAAATTAGCTACATCTGTTCCAGGGGTTCGGGGGGTCATCTTCAACTATATTTACGGTAAGAAAACTGTCATCAGAGGCTCTCTATTTAGCTAATCTTTTTTCAGTAAAATCTGAGAAAAAATAATTTTTTAGTGCCTCGAAATTGAGGATAAAAATAAACACAAATACTAATTTTTTTTTAATCGTCAGACCCATTAAGAGATTATATAAATTAAGCACACTTTCTCTTCCTGCAGGAAAGCCACCATAATAGATTTCCGAGATACAGTTTCTAAGTCTAATTTTATGGGACTAAAAATAATTTGAGTTTTTCAGTTCAAAAAATTGGCTTCATTTGGGTATAGGTTAATCAATAGGGATTATTTTTGGGCAGCATTATTGAAAATGTTCACCTACATATATACAGAGAGATTCGTTGTGAAGGGCATAATAAAAATAGTGTTATTTGAATCTGTTTTTGTTTGTTTTCTGGAAAATTTGTCCTGAAATGTAGCCCCAATTCTATAAAAATGTCTATAAAATCTGATCGAGGGAGGTTTGGTCCAACAAGTTTTAAGTTGAGGAAGTTTTAAATTGCATTGGATTCAAGGTAAATAGCCAGAGATTAACTGTACATTCAAATTAGGAATATTTTTTACTTTAGGAAGTTCGACTTGACAAGGTGCGACTGTAATATCTTCCCTGTAGACTAAACGAGATGGATTGCGTTGCCGTTGTATACTGTTAATAAATTGCTGAAAATAACCATCCTTTATTTACTTGCGTTTCTTCGTTATCCTCATCGGTTAGCACGAGACTCGCAACACCTTCGAAAAGCCTTATTATTCCTTACATAATTGACCATGTTCTGTTATTTCCGCGATAATATGACGAGATAAGACAAGCAGCTGCAGATCTCAAGTGTGAACATGAGCACGAGACAATCGCGAAGAGTCTTTGGGAAGAAAAAGCGAAGGAAACGGAGTTTAATCAACCTGTCAAGCCCAGGCCCAGGGTTCCAATCGTCCAAAAAAAAAAAAAAAAAAAATATATATATATATATATATGTATGTATCTTTCTCCCATGTGTTTGGATCTCCTGGAGAAAACCGGGCTCATGTCGCGAGCACATGACGTGGACTGCATCGCTTATGCAGAAGATATACGTGAACCTGCTCGGACCCGAAATAAACCTTTGCCCTCATAGTTTCAACGAATCAAACCTGCGACGTAATATATACATTTTTTTCTTTAAAAAACCAATAAATCCCTGTAAATGCTTCTTCTTCTTCTTTAATGCATGGTAGTTTAATCAAAGGGATTTTTCACATTTTCCATCTTCTAAAATCAATGAATTAATCCCGTCGGTCTGACTTTTGGTGGATCTTAAATACGGTAATAATAACAGGTCGGGAACTGAAGGTCCATTTTAATTGGCCTTTAATTCAGAGTGAACACCAACTGAAAACAAAAACGTGTAGAACTAGCTTAGTATTGCTATTTGAACATGGTGATAGGTTATCTAATTTTAAAATTGAATTTTCACTCCGTCTTTCCATTTTAAAATTGCTGGGAAATCTAAAAAAAAATTGAAACCTTCCCGAATCGTTCATTCGCCTCGGGGTTTTCAGAAATTGGGGATTGGGTATGAAGCAAATTTGATCCGCTTAAATTGTTGATCAAAGAATTGTATTTCAAAAATCAAGTTTTCTCGGAGCGATATTTAATTCGTTACGCATGAAAATTCCGACGTCCCTTTTCTTTAAATCGTGACGCGGTAGAACATGTATTTAAAAAATCATAACCGATGGCGAGAGAATAAATTTCGCTGATTGATTATCTGATTTAATGTTTTTCCTTTTTCCCCTATATGGAAATTTTTGCAGAAGGCCTAACGTGCAGTTAAAATAACGGCTGACTGCCGCCCTCTGAAATACAATTTTGTTTTTGACTGACAGGCGACGCAAAATTCGCGCAAGATGTTGTGCAGGGTTCATGCAAAAAGCACGAAGGCGATTCCGGAGGTTAATGTTTTCGATAAAGTTCTACTATCAATGTATAAAAATAAAAATAAAATTGGACAGCTTTAACGCGACTGCCTCAAGCAATTATCAAAATTCATTTATTAATGAAAATGAATGCTATGATCCCAGTCTCATAACTGGAATCAAGGGTTATACACCTTTGTGTCTTTTCTTTGTTTTTTAATAGTCATCAAGGACTGCAGAAGGGAATAAGGAATAATATGAAAAAAAGCGTGCGATAACATTGGGTTAGACGACATTTTTTTTACATTTTCTGCCTACAAACGATCAATTTATTCTTGAAAAGCACTAAGAATGCTTCGTTTTGTTGTTGTTGTTGCTCTAATCTTCGCATGCGTTTCACGACCTTTTCCCAGTCATCAGAGACTCCTTTTCAATTCAACGAATAATCTTGTTCCGCAGGATTTCACAGAACGCATCGTTTTTACACTGCATCATAGAAAGCAAGCCAAGCTTTCGTTCATCACTTTAAATTTCGAAGCAGCCAACAAAGGAACAATACTCGCCTTTCTTGTCGCGAATATTTCTACGGATACATTAAATTCGATACGCTAGCTTTGGAGAACCCGAATTCCCCGACGAATTTAGTCTTTCATTCGTATCTGTGTGGGAATCTCGGAAAACCTTGGTTCCCACAGATGGTCAGCAGCCTCCAAATTTTCTGCCTACAAACGATCAATTTATTCTTGAAAAGCACTAAGAATGCTTCGTTTTGTTGTTGTTGTTGCTCTAATCTTCGCATGCGTTTCACGACCTTTTCCCAGTCATCAGAGACTCCTTTTCGATTCAACGAATAATCTTGTTCCGCAGGATTTCACAGAACGCATCGTTTTGACACTGCATCATAGAAAGCAAGCCAAGCTTTCGTTCATCACTTTAAATTTCGAAGCAGCCAACAAAGGAACAATACTCGCCTTTCTGTTCACACACACAAAAAAAGTCGGCAAAGGAGAATGGAAGGGAAGGGGTCGGGTCGCGAAACGTCAGCTTGGTCGCCGGCTGTCGCTGACGCGTCCTCATGTCCGGAAACGGATCCGCCAGAAACGCCGTCGACATTGGTCCTGAGGGGGGTTGGGTTTTGCCACGCGCTGTGGCTGCGGATGAAAAGCCTTTGATTCCTACCCTCACTTGGTTGGTATGCCCAGTGCAATAATGTCGGCCGAGAGATTTTTACTGCTGACGTGCAGCAAAAAATAAAATGAAGAAAGAAAGAAAAAGTCTCTGTGCACAATGGGAAGTACTAAAGGACTCGTTGTTTCTGCCGAATAAGGGCTTCAGAATGAAACTGAAATATACAATAAATACGGCATATATCGAGGAAATCGTTCCAAGAATGCTGAAAGATTCCATTCTTTCCGAAAATGTGTTCCTTCAGCATGCGGAAAAATGCTCTTCAATCTGTCTCTCCTATTTAATAAAATGTTGACCACTTATTGTGCGGATGACATTTCTGTACTGTATTTCTTTTGTGAAATAAACTCCCCCGAATATAAATAAGATTTCCGAATATTTTTCTTTATACCGAAAAATGCTCTTCGATCCCCCATTTTGAAATTACCTTCTTTACAGATGTGATTCCTTCATTTCTCTCGTACGGAATCTTCTATCTTTCAACACATTTTTGTCGTCACACAGGGAATAAATTAATTTTAGAAACATTGAGATAAATCAGGCTTTGATTTCTTGCAAGATACTTTTCATATGTGTTTTGAGAAGTTTTTGGCTACAAGGAGAATTGTATTCTTTTCCACAATTTTGTATCATATGCCGAAAAATACTGTTCAATCCATCTTTCCAACTGAATAAATTTTGTCCTCTGCCGATGAGATTCCTCCATTTCTTTCACGGAATCCACTACCTTTAAACATTTGTTGTCGTCAAAATAAATAAAAAAGAATTCCAGAAAAATTACTGAAATAAATCCGTCTGTAATTCCTGGCAGGATGATTTTCAAATATTTATTAAAAAAAAAGTGGACCAAAACGACAAGACTTTAATACAACCCCTGGTATATCCCCAGGGTCTGAGGGTTTTATCGTATCGAGTACACCAGGCGTGCGTGCGAAAATAGCAGCAAAAAATAATGATTACAAAGACAGCGCGGACGACCGTGTTGGGGCTTAATCCCGGATTTGAACTCAGCTTTGCCGAGGAATCACGCAAGCCTATGACACTGAAAATTACAGAAACCTTTCGTGCATCGCGTAACTAGCATTCCGAAGCGTTCACAAGTTTATTCTACTTCTTTTTCATGTCAATCATGATGATTTTGCGAACACAGTCTAAATAATGAGCTGCGATGAGCCAGACCGTGTATGCTTGATAAATTTCGCTCCTATATTCTGCAAACTGGAAAAGGCACCCTGTAAAGCTATAAAGAAAAAATCAAATGATTCATTTTCAAAATATAGCTTCAATTTGAGATGGTAACTTCAGATTAGATTACATTTTTTGGCCATTACATTTCCAGTATGACGACGCGAGGGGCAAAGAACAATTTGACAAAGCGTATATCTGATGGGAAAAAATGGCGAAAAAAGACTAAACTTTTATGCTATACTACAATAATAACTCTTCAGAAAAAGTTTCAAGAAATGTTCAATTCGAACGATGAGAACATCCCACAGATCATCAACACATTTCTGAGTAAAATCCAACAAGTAAAAAAGAAACTACATTGATATCGACTTTATTAAAAAAAAATTTGCACGATAAGAAGACGAAGAGAACAGAAAGTTTTGTTACAAACAAATAGCTGTAGTCGCACAGAACTGTCTATAAATATTGATTACCCCCAAAATTGCTATACGTACCATCTTTGTCCAGTTACGAAGAATATTCGACTTTGGAAAACTGTACAATATTGTAGTACTGTAATCTTGAACAAAACGTAGGGTTTTATTTTATTTTACTCCACACGACGCTCTTCCGTCGCACATAAACACGCAAAATCAGCCATGAATCGGGAATGCAAAGATTCATGCGCAAAGGACAAAAGGGCGTGTCCGTGGATTTTGATTGACAACCGAAACAGGAATGTCACTCTAAACGATGACTTGCAACATTCTCAATAATTCTTACAGTACATCGTCCCATTCAACAAGCGTCACATACACAATAACGTTGCCAAAACTCATCCGTAAATCTCTCCCCCCATCAGCCCCCCGGGGGGGAAACAGCAGTGCATTATTACTCCGACACGGACGAAGGGGGTCTCGCAAAAACGGCGCGCAGAATTTAGGAAGTGAGCAAAATTTGCATTGCAAAATTTGATCCAGACAAACAAACGGACAAGAAAGCGAGTTAATAAAAACGTGTTAATAATAAAAAGACTAAACTTTTATGCTATACTGCAATAATAACTCTTCAGAAAAAGTTTCAAGAAATGTTAAATTCGAACGATGAGAACATCCCACAGATCATCAACACATTTCTGAGTAAAATCCAACAAGTAAAAAAGAAACTACATTGATATCGACTTTATTAAAAAAAATTTTGCAGGATAAGAAGACGAAGAGAACAGAAAGTTTTGTTACAAACAAATAGCTGTAGTCGCACAGAACTGTCTATAAATATTGATTACCCCCAAAATTGCTGTACGTACCATCTTTGTCCAGTTACGAAGAATATTCGACTTTGGAAAACTGTACAATATTGTAGTACTGTAATCTTGAACAAAACGAAGGGTTTTATTTTATTTTACTCCACACGACGCTCTTCCGTCGCATATAAACACGCAAAATCAGCCATGAATCAGAAATGCAAAGATTCATGCGCAAAGGACAAAAGGGCGTGTATCCGTGGATTTTGATTGACAACCGAAACAGGAATGTCACTCTAAACGATGACTTGCAACATTCTCAATAATTCTTACAGTACATCGTCCCATTCAACAAGCGTCACATACACAATAACGTTGCCAAAACTCATCCGTAAATCTCTCCCCCCATCAGCCCCCCGGGGGGGAAACAGCAGTGCATTATTACTCCGACACGGACGAAGGGGGTCTCGCAAAAACGGCGCGCAGAATTTCATGGCGCACACGCCGGTCACAAGCACAAAAAAACGCTCCGAAATTAATGAAATGAAATATGCAGAGCGAGAAAAAAAAAGAAATCAGGGGAAATGTGTATCATCAACACAAAGGAGAAGCAGCCGGGCCTGCTGCTGCTGCTGCCGTACATAACGTCAATTCCCCCACGTACGTACGTTGTGTGAGCGAGAGGCAGGCAAAACACCGCCGCTGTTTCTGAACAACAGCGGAGAGCTGCGCTCACTGTTCTGTTTTCCCCCGGCTTTCGCGTGTCCGTCAAATCTTTTGTCATCCTGCTCTTTTTGCAGTTGATTGTTCAACTGCGTGTCATGCACAAAGCTGTCGGCGATTTTTGCAGACTGAAGACCGAATCTTCCGTCGACGGACGAGTTTTTATACGGTACAGTACAAGTATTTTAGCTGTACAGGATATTCAATTTTCCTGCGGGGGTCGGTCGGATTTCGTCGAGCTTCAGCAGCAAGCGCAAGTTCCATTAAATTCAAACTCTTTAAAATGTGAAAATAAAGAATTTGGCTTCGCAGAAATGTTCTGCTTAAGGTATATAGACAAGGCTCGAAATTTTAAATTCTGAAATTCATACGCATGCAGTAGTTTTCCAGTCATCTGCGATTGAAAATCAGCTGCGATAATGCTGATTTTCGTCACCGAAATCAAATAAATTTTCGTAACTCAATAAAGCAAGTTTACAGTCAAGTTTTTTTTTTAACATCGTGTGTAACTATGACGAAAGCAAGAACAAGTTCAATTCAAATGGAACTCTTTATTTTTGAAAATGAGTAAAATGACTTTTTACATTTCCTGCGTAATGTAGGAAAATCTCAAAATGTTTATTTTATAAATTGCTACGCATATGCAGTAGATATCAAGTCATCTGCGATTACGCTGCTTTTGCCTTCTTTTAACCACAGAAATCAGATGAACTTGTTTAACTTTTAAATAACATTCATGGAAAATAACGTAAAGACTCGAAGAAAATCTAATAAGGGGAAGTTTATTTTGTCAACACCGTCTGTATAACTATGAAAAAAAGCTCAATTTTGTTGCCCATCAGAATATTTTTCTTTCTTATGTGACCAACCAGTCAAGAAACTCGTGGGAAAATTTTGAAATAATTTTTGGATGGACACGAAATGTTACTGCTTGGGAGTTGATAAAATGTTCGCATCACGACTGACAGTATTTGTAAGCCTTTCCAAGCCTTAAATAATTGTGAAAGCCTCATAATAGGAAGTTTCAATTTAACGCTGTAGAACCTGAAAGAAAGGTCCGCACTTATTTTAGTCTACCCTTGAAAAATCACTCAAAATAAAACTGGGAAGCTTCACCCAAAAGCAAGCAGGATTACTATAAAACCAAGTTTTTGTCTGCTCAACAGTACAGTACTTGATTTTGAATCTTGCCAATAATCGCTTCTGACCTTTGCCTGTCAAGCTAATTTTGTGGGAAGCGTAAGGGAAACATTTTCCGTTGTTGGAATGCGGCGCTCAATTACACTGATGCGCTTATTTGTTTGCCTTCTTCGGTTGATTGGGTTCATGTTATTCTTCTCAATACTTCGTTCGTGCCCTTCGGCCAAACTTTTATATTCTTCCATCAGGATATGCATGCTACATTTTTTTTTCTCTTGTACCTGCTTATGCTCAAGCCCAATCAGGCAATTTGCAAGAAGCTAAACCGGATCGTTGGATTTTAGGGAATATCATAATAGAAATCAATGGCGGATAACTCGGGCGTTTTCGCTTCGGAATCGATGACATTTCATTATTCAAATCGACGCACGATTTCCCCTTCGAGACTAATTTATGAGAGATACGCTGCGAGAGAAAGCAAAAAAAAAAAGATAGATAGATGAAGATAGAGATCCAGAAGCTTTTAAAATTCCAGGAGCCAACTGCTGACCCCACCGAAAAAAAAAAAAGTCGGAAAAAGAAGACGCAAAAACAACAGATCCTGCGGAATAAAACGGAGAAATGCCTGCATCATGGATTGTGTTTTCTTGCCCGTAGATGAGAAGAATTCCCGGAAGATCGAAATCGAGGGAATTCTTTTTCTTTTTTTCCCAATTATTTTTTCCACTCGCCCCTGCAGCAGCCGTCGTTAATTGGCACTGCTCGCTGCCTCATTTAATTCTGCCGCGTTCATCTCGTGCTGCACACTCATCCCAACAACACGAGAAATTATTCGCCGAAAAAAATACCGAGTGATTTGCACGCTTTTGGCCCCAGCCCGAAAAATAATGGATATTTCAAAGAACTTTGAACATCGAATGATATTTGTGTCAATGAAAGAATAGAAACATGAAAAAATGAGGGAAACCACGAAATGATCTGAACGAAGGCAAATCTTCTGAGAGAGGAGAATGTTTTTGCCATTTTCCGTACTGAGTTTTTGACTGGTGTCATCTGGTTAATGGGAGAAAATATTCGACATTCACCAGAATACGACTACAGTACTGTCTATAGTCCAATGATGGAAATACCAAAAGAAACTTAGGCTTTCAAAAGACAAGGGGAAATTGTCCTTTTCTCTCAAATGCAAATTAAATTATAGTATTAATGCATGAATTGCTGTAGAACTTTGACTTTCGGCTTAATCACCAAGTTCATCAAACCAAGTTTCGAGTGTGATCGAATTTAGTAAGATAAAGTTAGCCAATAGAGAAAATCAAGAATTATCTATTTTATATTCCCGCAGATGCTGAATTGAAGTCAATACACTGTATTACGCTTTATGAAACTCAATCGAAGAAATTATTCAATCTGAATTCTGAGTCTTTGAAATAAAGTCTCGTTATCAGTCAAACCTGGTAAAACAAGAAACCTTCAGGTTTTAAAAATTGCAGCTTTTACATGTTGAAATTAAAAGGTATATGCGAGCAGCGTTTTTTTTTCTAATCAATCGACCAAAATTTCGGCATTTATATTGTTAATCAGCTCCTCGGTCAATTGCAGCCCGGATAATTGGAATTATATTGTACACAGTGCTTTTAAATAGGCAACACAATTTTTTTTTTTACTTTCACAGAGCACCAAGTATATGTCGAGATGATGCCAAGATTTTTCTAACTCTGTTGACACAAATTTCAGAAATATCTGCACATAAACCTCCAAAATATTTACGGTTTCTGGAGTCTAATGAGCCGCGAATCCTCCTGTACAGCAGCTTCCTTTTGTACCATGGATATCACACGAAAAGAGCCAAGGAAAGAAAACGAAATCAGCGGCAAAATTCGCAGTGATTTTTTTTTGCTAATTCTCGAGTGGCGAGCAATAAATTATTCTCCGATCTTTCGTTTCCCCGAGTAGATAGCGGCCTTTTCGAGCCGCTTAATTGAAGGAGGTACCTTTGTGGGGGACAGATTTGCACACAGGCCTCCGTTTCTGCATTTGCAGGCGCCAGGATGCTTCATTTTTATCGGTTTCCGATAGTGAAATTGTTTGTAGGCATTCTACAATCGCCATGCCGGCTCATTTCGCCGGAGGATGCAAAGATTCGATGCCGTCACTGATTGCTTTCAGGCATTCAGTAATTACCTAATCTCCGAGCGAGACACGAATTTATTGCTGGAAAAATCCCGGACCCGTTGCCGAATCGGGAAATTTATTACCGGCAACGCAATCAACATCAAAAACTTATGTTTTTTCTCTCTCTCAAAATTTCGAAGATTTTTGGCCGATTTTATTTCGTAATTTGGCTTGGCATAACTATGAAAATCGCATGATTGGCAAAATTAAGAGGGAAGAAACGAACTCATTGCGAGAGGGAACCCAAGAGGAATTGCTTCGACGACTGGAAGGATGATTTGTTTGTGCTTTCCGTTTCGCCGGCAGATCAATCACGCCAAGTAATTGAAGAAGAAAAAACTGGTAGTCATCCACCGTTTACTATTTTTTTTCTCCCTCAAGTTCATGTCGAGAGCTATAACCACGAATACACACTGTCTCCGAAATCAAGATGAATAAATTTCAGAATAGCCGCGCAGACAATTTTTCGAAATCGAGGTTGCAATGCAAGTCAGCATTGCGATATGTAGTCACATGTTCCTCTTCCTGGCCATATACAGTGAGACCCCCACATGCGGACACCTCGACCAGCGGAAAATTCAACAAAGGGATACTTATTTTCCCATACAAAATTAATAAAAAAGGCCCAACATGAGGACACTGACTCAACATAGGGACATTTTGTGATAAAATTTCAAATAAATTTCAGGCCAAACTACAAGAAACAGATATTTCCAACCCTAAAATTGATGTATGAAAAGTTATGCCAGAATAAACATTTTTGAGGGCCGGGAATAAAAAGCATTTTTGAAATCCCTGACTGTGTTGAGTAACATTTCCTGTTTTCTAGCGTTCTTGAGTTTATCCTACAATAAATTATTTCACGCATTCATCCATGTCATCCATTTAGGAAAAGAATCCGGAAATTCTCTAGATGCATATAAAACGAATTAGTCATCCTGCTGTCAATCAATGTTTCGAAGGGTCTGGAACCAGTTTGTCATTATTTTTTTTTGGAGATTTTAATGTCTTTTTACATTCTTAGTGGACTCCTCCGTACAACAAATTGAGTCCATTAGCGAATACATTACTATTACGTGCAAAAATTCCCGCAGAATCCGAAGTGGATATAACACAGGATTTCTTGAGGATCTAAAACAAATTAGACATTACATGTCCACAACCTACCATGTAGTGAATTCAATTTTGTGGGTGTTCGGAAAAAGTTCTCCATTCTATGCAGCTTCACTTGGCTTGTTTAATACTTTTTGGACAGTGGGCGAATCGAGTTGATTAACCGATGAGACACCATTACTGCGTATACAGATGGTACCTCGAAATTCGACCCTAATCCGTTGCCAAACTAGGGTCGAATTGCAAATCGGTTGACTTGCAAAACACTCAGTCAAATTCAGATTATTGTATACAGTGAGACCCCCACATGTGAACACCTTGACCTGCGGACAATTTGACATAGGGACACTTATTTTCCCATACAAAATTAATAAAAAAAGGCCCAACATGAGGACACTGACTCAAATTAGGGACATTTTGTGATAAAATTTCAAATAAATTTCAGGCCAAATTACAAGAAACAGATATTTCCAACACTAAAATTGATGTATGAAAAGTTCTTGGGCATTTCTCACACCAATTTACCATCTATTTAGCTAATTAAAAAATTAACTCCAGCATAGAGGGACTTCCTTCTCTCTTTTTCACTTGAGTATTAATTTTTACAGAGAATGCCAACATTTCCATGTACTGTATAGAGGTACTGTATCAGTATTCAATTCCCCAAATGCCCATATTGTGCTGAAATATATTGATTGGAATCAGTTTAAATTAGGAGTAAATTTTTATTTTCATGGAATTATGTTGAATATTTTGTACATATAACACTGATTCAAAATTATCTAATGTAAGTCTAAGGGAAAATGAGACTCGACTTAGGGAAATTTTGACTTAGGGACACTCTTTTACACCAATTATGTCCGCATATCTGGGCCTCACTGTATATGAAGAAAACACGATTGCAAAATATATTAAAGGACGCGCAGAACTTGGACAGAAAAGCCTCATTTTGTCTCCACCGGAATCTTCCTATTTCACTTCACCTCCGTGGAAAGCAAGTTTGCTGGACAAATAAAAAATAATAATCCGTAGAAAAAAAATCCCGGAACTGAAAGAACAAAGCAAAAAACTCCTCAAAGCGGAAATACAAAAAGCTCTTGAATGGCCATTTGACGATAATTAATTTGGAAGACTCTTGTACAAATTTATCGAGCTCTTATTTCACAAAATTGCGCAATAAATGCATTGCTGAAAACCGACCTAAATGCTAATAGTTCACCTGAGATTTCCAATGCATTTAATGAGAATCTCTCATTCAAGTTTTTTATGCTCATAATGGAAAAAAATAAGAAAGTCAGCGTTTCTTGCCTCGGCAAGTTTTCTTCCGCTTCATAAGTGCTAAAGAAGTACTTTTTTCGACTTTTTGAAAAGTTATCTTGGCTTCATTGAGTTTTAAGGATGAATTTGCAAGTGTCAAGCTTGTGCTGTCACAATGAAGGTGTCAAAAATTCCCCGTCATTTCATACCAACCAAATGCTGGCGCTTAATGCCGAGAAAACTAAACTGAAAATTGTTTTTCCTTGTTCGAAAATGGAAGAGTGCTGCACACGATAACTCAGATTATCCGGGCTGTTATGAACAGGGTTCATTTGATCAACTAACCCAGAATAATAAACAAGGGAAGGTACCCATGCCTGCATACACTTCGTAAGGCTATCCTAAAGCAAGATGATTGAAAAAGCTCAAATGGAATAATTTATTTTGAAAATCTATAGAAATGTTTCTGAAAATATATTAGTGAAGATTGAGTTCACTCATCCTTCAGAATACTCCACCTACCACAGGCAAACATGCATTTCCTGGTTAAAAAAAAATTGCTGTCTTATCGCACCGGAATTCTGAGTTAGTCGAACATCCAACTTCGAGTGGATGCATCAAATGTGGAGCACGCGAGTTCCCTGATGAATCATCGCAAAAAAAGAAAGAAAATTAAATAAAAAGGAAAATAAAAAGTATGCAAACCGCGCTAATGCATTTTTCGAAGATGCGAACATATAAGAGGTGGCCCAAGGTGGGTAATGATAACGCTTCCGTTACCCGCGTGATTAATTCACACCTCGGCGTCGTGGTAATTGAGCTGGAAACGGCACAACAAACTCGAGTCCGGGGCTTGTAATCTTCCTCATTACACCGAATCCTCGCCGATGCCCCGCTCTGATCCATCCAACTGCTTCCCATCCGGGGGCATCCACCAAGTGTTTTCCTCTTCTTGCTTTTTGGTCTTGCTGAGAAAGCTTCAGATTTGCAAGAATATTTTGGGTATACAGGTGGTACCTCGCAATTTGACCTCCCGCAATTCGACATTCAAATTTGCAGGGCGGTTGACTTGCAATTCAACCCTTGCCCCACACTTTGACCGGCTTTTTCCATTTTGTTGTTGCTTCAATTTTGTAGTGAGACCCCGAGATGCGGACGTAAGTGGTAAAAAGAGTGCACCAAAGTCAAGTCTCATTTTCCCTTAGACTTACATTATATAATTTTTAATTAGTGCTTTATGTACAAATACTCACCATAATTCCATGAAAATAAAATTGGCTCCCAATTTAAACTGAATCAATCAATATATTTCAACACAATATGGGCATTTGGGGAATTGAATACTGATACCTTTGTACAGTACATAGAAATGTTGGCCTTCTCTGTAAAAGTAAAATTCGTGTGAAAAAGAGAGAAGGAAGTCCCTCTAAATGCTGGAGGTGATTTTTTTAAATTAGCTAAATGGATGGTAAATTGGTGAGAACATTCTCTGTAAAAATAACATTCAAGTGAAAAAGAGAGAAGGAAGTCCCTCTATACTGGAGGTAATTTTTTTAAATTAGCTAAATGGATGGCAAATTGGTGAGAGAAATGCCCAAGAACTTTTCATACATCAATTTTAGGGTTGGAAATATCTGTTTCTTGTAGTTTGGCCTGAAATTTATTTGAAATTTTATCACAGAATGTCCCTAATTTGAGTCAGTGTCCTCATGTTGGGCCTTTTTTATTAATTTTGTATGGGAAAATAAGTGTCCCTATGTCAAATTGTCCACAGGCCGAGGTGTCCGCATGTGGGGGTCTCACTGTATACAGTATTTTGAATTTGACAGTGCTTCGCAAGTCAACCGATTTGCAATTCGACCCTAGTTTGGCAAAGGATTAGGGTCGAATTTCGAGGTACCATCTGTATACGCAGTAATGGTGTCTCATTGGTTAATGGACTCGATCCGCACACTGTCGAAAAAGCATTAAACAAGCCAAGTGAAGCTGCATAGAATGGAGAACTTGTTCCGAAAACCCAAAAAAATTGTATTTACTATAGTAGGTTGTGGACATATAATGGCTAATTTGTTTTAGATCCTCAAAAAATCGTGTGATATACACTTCAGATTCCGCGGGAATTTTTGCACGTGATAGTAATGTACAGTATTGGCTAATGGACTCGATTCGTTGCACGGAAGATTCCACTAAAAATGTTACAAGACATAAAAATCTCGAATAAAATAATGGCAAACTGGTTCCAGACCCCCCAAATCATTGATTGACAGAATGGCTTATTCGTATTAGAGGCATCACGAGAATTTCCGGATTCTTTTCCTAAATGGATGACATGGAGGAATGCGTGAAATAATTTATTGTAGGATAAACTCAAGAACGCTAGAAAACAGGAAATGTTACTCAACACAGTCAGGGATTTCAAAAATGCTTTTTATTCCCGGCCCTCAAAAATGTTTATTCTGGCAGCCACTTTTCACCGTGCACCTTTAAATTTTTTGTAGAACGTTTTCTGTGCATGTCGTATATTACCCAAAGAGGGGTTCCTCTATTCATAACAACAATAGTTGGTACCTCGAGTTCATTGTGCAAAAAATCAATTTTGCTGGTATTAAAGCAGTAAAAAAATAGAAACATTCCCGAACGGTTGATGTCAGACGTCGTCTAAAATTGGGGGGTTCATGTTGATGACATCCATTTCGATCAATTTTTGGGTACTGGTAAATATGATTCAATAGATCGGTGATGCTCAGGTATTGTTCTCCTAAGATCCTGAAATTTGATTTGATTATTATATTGAAATTCTAGTTAATAATACCCATGGGTATTAATCGAAACAAAACAAAAAACACACCATGATGTATACTAGATGAAAAAAATGTAAAAATACCATAATTTCATCCAGGAATCGAGCAGTACTTTGAGATTGATTTTCTTCGAAAGAATCCAGTACTATGCAAAAAATCGTCTGCCTATTGAAACATTTTTAGATTAGCAACCCATAAACTATCGCGACGCTAAATCAAATGAGAAAAGTGTACGCAAAAAAAGCTATCAGGAAGATATACGTACAGAACATTATTTATACGTTATGATCAGGACTTTGCTAAAACGGGATCTGCACAGACGGCGAATCGATCAAAAAGACGTGATGAATGACAGCAATAACAAAAAAAAATAAGCTGAAATATCATTCACAACTAACACACGACGACCAGGAAGCAATTCAAAATCAGCTTTTGCGGCCACCATTCATTTTTATATGGGCAACCTTTGAAGGAATCGCCTTTTACGTATAAAAACCTGGGATGCTTGTCAGTATGTCAGTCCTTGGAATACATTTGAATATTTCTTGAATTGAAGGCACCATGTCACCAGGCAAGAAGTACCAAATGCATGGAATGATGACACATACAAGAAACTTCCGCTTCTTTGAAGTTTGGTCAGGGACTAAGTGACGAGTGGAATTAAAGGAAAAAGTCTAAGTGACTTCAGAGCTCTAGGTGAGCGGATATTCCGTCAAGAAGGACGAAGAGCTGTATTAGAGAAAATCAGCTAAGAAGAGGATCAAGGATCACGGGACTTCGCCAGGAAAAGGGAACGTCGCCGAAAAGGAATTCAGGTTTTTATACAAATATTTAAAAAACAAAAAATAGCAAAAAAACCAGAAAAATAAAAATAAAAAGTAACGAATAAGAGAAACGTTGAGAGTGTATATATTTTGTGTGGTTACTTTCTGTAAAAAACCTACGTGTATATTTTCAGCAACATTGTATTTACCAAATACACCAAAACTAAGCCTATCCAGACATTAATTTATGTCGGACGAAAATAACAAAAACACTAACGGAAATTTAAACCAAACTGTACAAACCAGTACCCAGAAAGCAGTCGAGTATAATTGTAAATTAGTAGAGGAGTTGTTTAAAATTGCTTACGGTAACCCTGAGCAGACTGAGCAAGTATCTCCTGCTGAAAGAAGTCGTTCTCAAGCTCATACTTTTAAATTAAAAAGACCCGAAGATTTTGAAACTGTTGCCGAAACCCGTGAAAGGGTAGAAAAGGATCCCCAAGGACTTAAAGAATAACGACTTGGATTACATATCCCTATAAACTAATATAATGTCAGTACCTGGAGCAGAAGCATCAGGTGACCTAATTCCACTCTCCGAAAATAATCCACCACCAATACAACCTACTAAAGTTCCGTCAAAAATACCTAAAAGCGCCCAGATAACACAAGATTTGTTTATATCTATTGGAGCCCCACAAGAAACTAATCCAACTCCTATATCACAAAACTCGGGTAACATTTCTGAAAATTATCAAGTAAATAGCCTCCCAGCAGAATACTTAACGTACACACCCCAAGAACAAGCTGCCTATTTACAAAGGACTATTAACGAAACGCAAAAAAACATTATTAAATACCGGAATGAACTCCCTAATGCTAGCGCTAAACGAGCAGACGCCATCAGACATCAGATTAGTCAATTTGAATCCAATATCGAAGAACTTTCTGAAATCGAAAAAGATATCCAAGCAAGTTTAAAAATTATTGCCGATGCTCAAAGAGCTTTAACAGAGAAAAATAAAATTTTGGTTTCCCGAATGCTCCAACAACAGGCAATTGAAAGAACCATGAAATTAAATGAAACAAGTGAACATTCTTTTAGTCAAGAATGCTTATGGAATTACCCGTGCAATCTCCAAGGATGGGGGCTTCTTTACCATCTGTGGAATCAAGCCCAAGGTAGAACCCCTTTAGCTTCTAACTCTCAAATTACTAATGCCTTTATTAATAACATGTCCATGTTCTCAGGCGAATGTAATTCCTTGTCTTGGAGCTCGTGGTATTCTAGGTTATAAATTACTATTAATTCTAATCCCTTAAGCGACGCATAGATTAAAAATCTGCTATTATCTAAACTAGAAGGAAAAGCCCATAAAATAGTGAGGGCTAACAAGGAATTAATGTACGAACCATATCCTGTCATTGTTAAATTTCTACGAAAACATTTCGCTTCAGAAGATTTAACCGATGGCCTAGCCACTTTAGACTGTATTCGCCAAGAAGAAAATGAGAAGGTTATTGATTTTGCTTTAAGACTAGATTTAGCTGCCGTAAAACTTGACTCGGATCATACTCCAGAAGTAAAGGTACTTCGTCAAGATGGTATGAGAACTCTAGTTGCAAATCCCTTATATGAACAAGAAGAGATAAAAGCTCAATGTCGAAGCGCTTTTCTGGCTGAAATAAAATTGAATAAACTTATTAAAGGATTATTACCTCATATTCAAGCAAGAATGAGTGAAATACCAGATACTTACGAAGAAGCTGTTGAAAAGGCTCTTAAAGCAGAAAAACTATTAATAGTAACCGGACAATTACATTATGCATGTGACAATTTTTCTTTAGCCACTGATGCAAATAAAAATAACCCTGCTGCAAATTCTCGTGACAAGAATTCATCCAATCGCTCTAATCAAACGCCACTGTCATCACAAGCTTGTTATTCATGAGGGAAATATGGACACTATGCTACTAACTGTCCCACTCCAAAAAATCGTAACCCCAATCCTGTCCGATTTTTGAATTATCCTGCTCAAAGAAATTATCAACAGCAGAGTAGAGTTCCCAATAGAAGGATAGACGGACGAATGGTCGCTCCATGGGCCAATAGATAAATCCATGGCTACCGGTACGATATCCAATACAATATTCGTCTCAGGTTCAAAGAACTAAACCAGCGGGGCAAACGACCCAAGCCGCAGGACGTCCACCTGCCCGCGGCTATCTTTCATTAAGAAGAGGAACTCCTACTAGAACGCGCCGTCTTTCAGGTAGACGGGGAGGCCCCGTTAAAAGAAATAACTATATTAATATTAATCAGGAGGAAATTCCTGAATACGTAGATTACAACGATCCATATTATAATACTACTGAAAATTTGATTCAGCTAGAGGAATATTCTCAAGACAATGCCGAATACAATGGTGGAGAGGATTCCTATTACCAAGGATTTGTTCCGACTGAAGAATATTATGAAACCGATGCTTATGAATATTATTATCAAGATCAAAATTCAGAAGCTCCCGAAGAAGAATATTACGAGTGTAATACTACCAGTGAAGCAAATCAGGGAAACGATTATTAACCGGGACCGCCAAGATTTCGCGTCTCCCGGTTGTACCTATCTCTTTATATTTCAATAAACCACCAGTTAAATTATTAATTGATACAGGATCCGAAATATCTTTATTAGATAATTCCCTAAACTCAAGCGTACCATTTCCTAGCAACGTAGTCATTAATACTTTGAAAGGAACTAGTATACCCGCTTTAGGATCAATTAATGCTCCTATCATTTACGATAATACCATCATTAATAGGTGCTCTTTCCTATTAATCGAAAATATAAAAAACCCTAATTTTGATGGTATATTAGGTTCCGATTGGCTAAAAAATAGCCTTGCAAAAATTTGTTATGAAACCAACAACGTTATAGTACGTGATTCTTACATCCCTTTTTCATTAACAGAATCCAAGCTACGTAATTTCCAAATAGAAAATGACCCAAGCTTTAAACTATACCCCATCCGGCAAGAGATTATTCCTGCTCATTCTCATGCCCTACTACAATTGAAATTATCTCAAGAAAATGCTAAGCGTTTTAAGAATAAAGAAATATTAATAAATCCTGCAAATCCGGGCCTATTACTACATTATTAACCTTCTAGCGACAGATTCCATAGATTTCTACCTATACAAATACATAAAACATAATTAAATCTTCTTTTTCTACGATTCAATTTAGGAAGTAATTTGTATCGTTCAGCAGAATTATTTAATGAAGAATATTTAGTTGCTAATGTGACTCAACTCGATGAAATACACCCTGACATACATATTCATGGTGTAGAAGATGAAACTGAAGAAACTACGGAAACTATGATCCAATCTAGCTTAAACAAATCGAAGTGTCCTAATCATTTAAAAATGCAAGTAAAACAATTATTAGATAAATATGCAGACGTATTAGCACGAAGAACGGATACTTTAGGTTTATGCGATTTATATCGACCAACTATCCCGTTAGACACTACTGAACCCATTAACACCAAACAATATCCTATTCCCCATTTTCAAAGAGATGTTATGAACAAGTTTGTAGAAGATATGAATAATCAAGGGATTGCTTGCCCTTCGACTTCTCCATATAATTCCCCAACATTAATGGTAAAAAAGAAAGATGGAGGTTGGAGAATGGTAGTCGATTTTAGAAAGTTAAATGATCATGTAATAACTGATCCGCATCCGTTGCCTAGAATTCATCAAATTTTTGAAGAATTAGGAAAGGCCAAATATTTTACCGCTCTTGATTTGTTGCATGGATTTTATAATTTAGTAATTCATCCAAAAGACAGACATAAAACTGCCTTTTCCACACCCTCAGGGCACTATGAATTCATACGGCTGCCCATGGGTCTAAAGAATTCTCCTAGCATATTCCAGAGAATGATGAATTTGGTACTTGATGGCTGTTTAGGAAATTATGCCTTTATTTACATCGATGATATTGTCATATATTCTCCCGATGCTGAATCCCATGTTAAACATTTAGAAAATGTATTCATTCGTCTTAAAAAAGCGGGACTAAAAGTTAAATTTAGTAAATGTCAGTTCTTCCTAGACGAAATCGAATACTTAGGAT
The DNA here is from genome assembly GCA_905338405.1 of Notodromas monacha. Classification (NCBI taxonomy): domain Eukaryota; kingdom Metazoa; phylum Arthropoda; class Ostracoda; order Podocopida; family Cyprididae; genus Notodromas; species Notodromas monacha. The sequence continues at coordinate 55,616 of CAJPEX010000794.1, forward strand.
TCATGATTAGCACTAAAGGAATCCGTATAACGGAGAGTAAATTAAAAGCTGTGCGTGAATTTCCCACGCCTATAAATGTTAAAGGTGTACAAGCCTTTTTGGGATTGACAGGTTACTTCAGATCTCATATCGAAAATTACGCCACGTTAGCCAAACCTCTCCATAATTTATTAAAGAAAGAATCGCGATTCCACTGGGGAAAAGAACAAGAAAAATCCGTGGAAAATTTAAAAGAATGCTTAATGACGGCTCCTGTTTTAGCCTTCCCCGATTTCTCTCAACCTTTTATTCTAACCACGGACGCATCAAATATAGCCATAGGAGCTGTATTAACCCAAAAGGATGGGAAAAAGGAAAAGTTAATTGGTTGTGTGTCTAGATCTTTAAATGCTACTGAAAGTAAATATCCTAACACGGATAGGGAAATTTTAGCTGTATTTTACGGTGTACAAAAGTTTAGATCTTTTTTGTGGGGTTATCCTTTTGTAATTAAAACGGATCATATAGCTATCCCCTTTTTAAGTAAACAGCGTCATAGTGATAGTCAACGAGCCATTAAATGGTTTATGACTTTAAATGAATATAATTATACTGTCGAGTATAAAAAGGGAAAGAATATCCCCCACGCGGACGCACTATCCAGATACCCTCCGGTATCTAAATTGTGTAATTATTTATCCCCCTCTTACTTTTTAGACGATTTAAAACCTTATGTACCGTTGGAATTGATATTAAATTATTTAAAAATTATTCCTAGGCATCAATGGCCCACAGGAAAAGATTTTCTTGAAAGAGAAGGATTATTATATAAAAATACTGAAACTGGTGTCAAAGTATGGATCCCTCCAGAATTAAGAAGATACATAATTGAATTATATCATAACACCCCAGCTTCTGGACACCCTGGTATCGATAGAACTATTTTTGCCTTAAAGGAAAAATTCTATTGGATAAATTTGGAGAGAGATGTGAATGATTTCGTAAAAAATTGCGATATATGTCAAAAATATAAAACATATCGACATAATACTCCTATGATGTCTATGCCCATTCCTTCCAAATGCTTCGAAGAAGTTAGTTTAGATTTAGTAGGACCAGTACCTGCAAGCTCAGCAGGAAATAAATTTATCCTTGTGATACAAGATCGATTATCGCGATGGATCGCTTTTATTCCACTAAAAAATGCTACTGCAGAAGTCGTATCTAAAACATTCCTAGACAATTGGGTTTGCCAATTCGGTGCCCCTAAAATAATATTAACTGATAGAGGTACGAACTTTTTGTCCGCAGTATTTAAAGAATTATCATTTGCCTTGGGCAGTAACGCTCGTACGACTACAGCTTATCATCCCCAAGCTAACGGTCAAAATGAGAGATCCCATAAAGAACTACATGAATACCTAGCTATTTATTTAGATCCAAAAAATAGAGACAAATGGGATCATCTTGTTAAATTAGCTGCATGGGTACATAATACTTCTAAACATGAGTCAATTCAATTATCCCCATATGAATTGGTAACGGGTCAAAAACCTAATTTAAATTGGGTTCCATGGAATGTCACTGATACTGATGATTATGTTAATATCGAAGATTTCATCGCTAAGAAAAATGAAAAACTGAACTCTCTTCGAGAAAAAGCTAAATATATAATTGAAAAACGTCAAGAAGCCTATCTCTCTAGATTAAATAAAAATACAAAACCCCCTACTTATAAAGTAGATGACTTGGTTCTATTAAGAACTCATGATTTCCTTACCTATGTTGGAAGAAAGTGGTCACAAAAATACAAGGGCCCATATTTAATTACACAGGTAATAAATCCTGTATCATATCAAATAAAAGATCCTAGTTCAAATTGGTCCGACATAGTACACGTTAGTTATTTAAGACCTTATTATAATCCAAAAATACATTTAAATCGTCTTCCTCGTGACGATAACGTTTCTACTCGTGTGTGTCCTCCTTTATCCTATCGATCAGAAATTATTAGCAATCAACCAAATCCAGTCATAATCGATGAGGAAACTTTCGAAGACGGAGTAGATGAAAAAGACCAATTAGAGATGTATAACGAAATTCTTCGAAAGAAAAAACCTATTCAAGAAATTGGCACAAAACCTGCTGAAGTATTACCAAATGAAAGTCAAGCTGCAGACGAAACAAAAGATTCTCCCTCAGTAGGAACTCCACTACAACCATATACAAGCCCTAAAGTACCTTCAGCACCTTCTAGACGTTTAATTGATATGGCAAAGAAATTTTATAGAGGTACGAAAGAATTCGTTGAATCATTGACCGATTCTATTGGAGATGAATTTGTAGAGGAGGAGCCGACCTTCAAGAAGACCTTTGCAAAAGGATTAAGAAGTACTCCAGTGAGGGACAGAGAGCCATATGGACCCCGAGCACTTTCTGGATTGGACACCAAAAACATCCTTCCAACAAGAACACGTCAAGGAAGAAACGCAATTGACCTAATCGTCGAAAAACAAAGGGAAAAGAGACAACAAGTACTCGACGCCAAAAGATCGGTTCCGGCTTTGGATTCATCCACTGAGGAAGAAAAGACAACTACCGAAAAAGTATTTGACAGCCCAGATGAAGTGTAAAGGCATGTATCCACTCTATTTATTGATTACCTTAAATATAGTGGTACAATCAATAATAATAGAAGAATTGCCCGAAAACAAAGGAATTATTGGAAATGATAAGCAGACCAATATTTTATCTCTAATAAGAAGATTTCCGGGAAACAAAGGTATAACCTTTTCTGAAATGTACCCCATATGTATTCCTAAAACTAAATGGACAATTGAGAAAACCTTCCCTATAGGAGAAATACAAATAAAGATTAATAAAATGCGTGAAGATTTAGCAAAGTATTTAAAATCTATTTCTACCCCTGATTATATTCGACAAGTTAATTTACTAGTTGAAGGAATCCAGCCATCCTTAAATACATTGATAGCTACCAGTACGTCGTTATTTGAAAAAGCATTCATATATGAGAAAATTCCGTCGAGAGCTTTTTCCTTCTTTTCAGAAAAGGCTTTACAAAAAAGATTAGAGACAACCATAGCTGACGGAGCATCTTTTACAACTAATCGTGTAAAATTAAATACACCAACCGTTGATGATTATTTCAAAACTTTGAATAAATTAATTGACAAATTCAATAGCCTGAATGCTACTATGCGTACCAATTATTCTAGTGACGTGTTTGAAACAGTTACATTAACTATGCACACTCAATTAAATAATCTAAATCTAGTACTGAGAACTATAGAAAACGAGATAGAATACAGAAATGATCTAAGATTCCCCAATGAGTTAATTACTCCTAATAACATCAAAAATGCGTTAAATAAATTTTTAGCAACTGAGGGCAGTGCCTTAACCGCAGCTGAGCTAATTAATATCTTGCATACTAATCCGTTAACTATTGGAGTATTTACGGGATGCAATACAAACTCTTCTTCAACTCTCCCTGATTCCTGTGTTTATCATATCTTAGCTATCGTGCCTATTTTAACAGATGGATCATTTTTTAATCTATTTAGAGTACAACAATTTCCTATTTTGGAAGACACCTATCTAGGAAATCCCAAATGGAAACAAGTAAGAATAAAAGATGATTTCGTACTGATGAATAATGATAAGATACTAGGTTTGGAATTTGAAGAATTACCTAATTGCGTAGATTCTATTGACTTTTCGAGATGCCAACTATGTAAATTCAATATAATACCTAACAGACCTGCTGATGAATGTTTAATATCTATTTTAAAAAATAGAGAAGAAAAGGAAGTTAATCAAAAATGTGTTCTAGAGAAGATTTCAACTTCCGAGAGTAAATTTGTCAGATTAGACGACAACGAATTTGCATTTATAAACCCAAGGGAGAGCCGAATTACTCAATATTGCCCTAATCAAGGTAATGGACCAACGCAGAATTCATACGAATTACCTCTGAGCGGAATTATGCAGTTTCATAATTCTTGCCGCTATACTTTAATAAATGGACCTATTTCTGATACCATTACCAATTTAGATATCGAAGGAGTTGAGCTTAAAACTGTTACAGAAATTACTCCCGAAAACGAAAATAGAAAAGTAATAAATGATATCAGTGAGGTACAACTTCATTTTCGCGATTTTGGATATATCTACTTAATGGGACTTTCTGTAACTTCACTCATAATAATGTGCTGCCTATTACATTTCTGCTATGCTAAAATACGTGTATATTTAGTAAGGAGAAGAGCTAATCAAATGATTCAAGAAATTGATAGCATTGAATTAATGCCCCCTAGACCTACTAGAATATACCCGTCAATAAAATTTGTATAAATGATATCAGTGAGGTACAACTCCATTTTCGCGATTATGGATATATCTACTTAATGGGACTTTCTGTAACTTCACTCATAATAATGTGCTGTCTATTATATTTCTGCTATGCTAAAATATGTGTATATCTAGTAAGGAGAAGAACTAATCAGATGATTCAAGAAATTGACAGCATTGAATTAATGCCCCCTAGACCCACTAGAATATACCCGTCAATAAAATTTGTTTAAAAGAAATAAAAGTCAAAAGAGATTTTTACTGTACAGATCCTACTGTTGGAATTCAATCACACACCAACAGTACGAACCGTACAACATAAACCTCCCAATCCCACGTATGCCAACCGGGTTTCCTTTGAGGATTTCCTTGTCCCAAGAGTTCGATGTTTGTCTCTCTGGCTGTTCTGGATTCAGTCATGAACTACTGAACATTCCCATAGAATTCATTCCAAATCCAGAATCCCAAAGAGCATTGTAGATCCGTCGACGACGATGTAAAGTACGAAAGCTAGCACATATTGCTCATTAAAAGAAATAAAAATCAAAAGAGATTTTTACTGTACAGATCCTACTGTTGGAATTCAATCACACACCAACAGTACGAACCGTACAACATAAACCTCCCAATCCCACGTATGCCAACCGGGTTTCCTTTGACGATTTCCTTGTCCCAAGAGTTCGATGTTTGTCTCTCTGGCTGTTCTGGATTCAGTCATGAACTACTAATCATTCCCGTAGAATTCATTCCAAATCCAGAATCCCAAAGAGCATGGTAGATCCGTCGACGACGATGTAAAGTACGAAAGCTAGCACATATTGCTCGGACGTTAGAGAATTACAACGCTCTCGCCACACGTGCTA
>CAJPEX010000794.1:61457-80506 GCA_905338405.1 Notodromas monacha
ATGTACCCCATATGTATTCCTAAAACTAAATGGACAATTGAGAAAACCTTCCCTATAGGAGAAATACAAATAAAGATTAATAAAATGAGTGAAGATTTAGCAAAGTATTTGAAATCTATTTCTACCCCTGATTATATTAGACAAGTTAATTTACTAGTTGAAGGAATCCAACCCTCTTTAAATACTTTGATAGCTACCAGTACGTCGTTATTTGAAAAAGCATTCATATACAAGAAAATTCCTTCACGAGCTTTCTCTTTCTTTTCAGAAAAGGCTTTACGGAAAAGATTAGAGACAACTATAGCGGATGGAGCGTCTTTTACAACCAATCGCGTAAAATTAAATACACCAACTGCTGATGATTATTTTAAAACTTTGAATAAATTAATAGAAAAATTTAATAGCCTGAATGCTACTATGCGTACCAATTATTCTAGTGATGTGTTTGAAACAGTTACATTAACTATGCACACTCAATTAAATAATCTAAATCTAGTATTGAGAACTATAGAAAACGAGATAAAATACCGAAATGATCTAAGATTCCCCAATGAATTAATTACTCCTAATAACATTAAAAATGCGTTAAATAAATTTCTAGCAACTGAGGGCAGTGCCTTAACCGCCGCTGAGCTAATTAATATCCTGCATACTAATCCGTTAACTATTGGAGTATTTACGGGATGCAACACAAACTCTTCTTCAACTCTTCCTGATTCCTGTGTTTATCATATCTTAGCTATCGTGCCTATTTTAACAGATGGATCATTTTTTAATCTATTTAGAGTACAACGATTTCCTATTTCGGAAGATACCTATCTAGGAAATCCCAAATGGAAACAAGTAAGAATAAAAGATGATTTCATACTGATGAATAATGATAAGATACTAGGTTTGGAATTTGAAGAATTACCTAACTGTGTAGATTCTATTGACTTTTCGAGATGCCAACTATGCAAATTCGATGTAATACCTAATAGACCCGCTGATGAATGTTTAATATCTATTTTAAAAAATAGAGAAGAAAAGGAAGTTAATCAAAAATGTGTTCTAGAGAAGATTGCAACTCCCGAAAGTAAATTTGTCAGATTGGACGATGACGAATTTGCATTCATAAACCCAAGAGAAAGCCGAATTACTCAGTATTGCCCTAATCAAGGTAATGGACCAACGCAGAATTCATATGAATTACCTTTGAGTGGAATTATGCAATTTCACAATTCTTGCCGCTACACTTTAATAAATGGACCTATTTCTGATACCATTACTAATTTAGATATCGAAGGAGTTGAGCTTAAAACCGTTACAGAAATTACTCCCGAAAACGAAAATAGAAAAGTAATAAATGATATTAGTGAGGTACAACTTCATTTTCGTGATTTTGGATATATCTACTTAATGGGACTTTCTGTAACTTCACTTATAATAATGTGCTGTCTATTATATTTCTGCTATGCCAAAATACGTGTTTATTTAGTAAGGAGAAGGACTAATCAAATGATTCAAGAAATTGATAGCATTGAGTTAATGCCCCCTAGACCTACTAGAATATACCCGTCAATTAAATTTGTTTAAAAGGAATAAAAATCAAAAGAGATTTTTACTGTACAGATCCCACTGTTGGAATTCAATCACACACCAACAGTATGAACCGTACAACATAAACCTCCCAATCCCACGTATGCCAACCGGGTTTCCCTTGAAGATTTCCTTGTTCCAAGAGTTCGATGCTTATCTCTCTGGCTGTTCTGGATTCAGTCATGAACTACTGAACATTCTCGTAGAATTCATTCCAAATCCAGAATCCCAAAGAGCATTGTAGATCCCAGCTGCTGCTACATTTCATGCTTTCGATCGTGTATAACGAGCCTGCAATCTCTTAATGTTGCGAGAGCGGTGTGCACGATTATAAGCTTCGAAATATTCTACTTTGTCTAGGGGTCTAAACAGACGCTCAGCTAGGTGTCACTACGTTAAACGTGAAACACCAACTGATGCAAACGAACCTCAGGAACCCCTGTCGAGATTCGAACTCAGATCGCCAAATGTTGTTGAAAATGTGCAGCAGCGCCTACCGATTCGGCTATACGTGTTTGGACAAGTCGACGACGATGTAAAGTACGAAAGCTAGCACATATTGCTCGGACGTTAGAGAATTACAACGCTCTCGCCACACGTGCTAATATTCGAAGCTTTATAAGGTGAAATAGATCCCCAGATTGGTCTGCTTCAGTTAGGTGTCACTACGTTAAACGTGAAACACCAACTGATGCAAACGAACCTCAGGAACCCCTGTCGAGATTCGAACTCAGATCGCCAAATGTTGTTGAAAATGTGCAGCAGCGCCTACCGATTCGGCTATACGTGTTTGGACATATTACAAAGTCAGTTCGCAAGACTATAAAGGCAGTGAAAATTTTGGCTCTATTGAAAAGGCCCATAAGACCATTCACAGTTACTCGAGGCGAAAAGCGCGAAAAAGAGGGGTCCGCCGTCATAAAACTCGACACGGACTCGACACTTGCGCAGAAGCGGAGTAGCAATAAAACGCAGTCGAAAATTGGTCGCCTGGCAAATAGCGTGAAAAGAATATACGTAATTTCTCTAGTGAATAATGATACGTATATCTACAAAAAATTCCTTATAGCAACTAAAAATAAAATTTGTATCTAGATATGTATTTACATCTACAAGCATGTATATTTGTTTCAAACATTATGAAAAAATGTGGTGAAGGAAAGTTTATATATATACCTGTACCATATACCAAGAGAACTATTGGAAAAAATGACTAAAACGCAACAATTCCTATATGGAACAAAATTGTCTTTTTATTGTTCGCATAACATTCTCCTGCTTTTTGCGCGACAACCGAAAGCTCACGCGTCTGACGCCGGTTCCGAAACGAAGGGGACTAATGCGTTTGGCGCATCTTCCAGCTGTCCCATTGCGCGTATTTTATTTTTATCTTGAGAATTTATCACTCGCGAAAACCGAACATGTTCTTTTTCTCCGTTTCGCAGACTCTGAAACATTTTAAACACTTCGGCGCAATCTTTTGTTGTTTTTACTTTATTTTTCACTATAATGCCATCACTTGACATTATAGAAGCTGAAGAACCAAATTGTTTTATATTTTCGTCGCGAACGGTAGCCGGTGACAATGCTCGCAGATCAATACTCTCTAGTCCTGAGTCGTCGCGATCAATACGACCAAGACTTGAATTAGATATTTCACTGACGACCCCTTGCAGTTCAATAACCTCCGGCGTAGAAGTCCTGACTTCATTTGTTGGTACCTGCGAGTATAAAGTATATCAGAAAATAATTCCTTTTCTTGATATATACCATACTCACCTCCAAATAATCTTCTCGTCGTCTCTGATGCCTCGTATACCGTCTGACATAGTACATTATGAGCACTGAACTTGCTCCCACAAACATTCCCACTACCATCAAAATCATAACAATTACTCCAGAAATTCCCGCAGCAACGTGATCAAAAAATTTATCAGTTTTTGATTCCACTGTTGAGTTGAGATGTACGTTACGCGGTTTTATTTTATTATTATTTTTCGGAGTTGATGTTTCGATGATTTTTGATGATGCTGCTATTGTGGGAAATGTCATAATGTCATTGACGGGATGGGCCGTGACTGAAAAGGAATCGTCAATGGATGCTGAAGACGAGGTCGAAATCGCCGGAAGAATCGGAGTAGTAATCACTGTACTTTTCTCCGACAACGGCAGTTGAAGAATGCAGCGACCACCCACAACTTCAATGGACGAAGAGTTCTTTTCGCACTAACCATACTCACCTCCAAATAATCTTCTCGCCGTCTCTGATGCCTCGTATACCGTCTGACATAATACATTATGAGTACTGAACTTGCTCCCACAAACATTCCAACTACCATCAAAATCATAACAATTATTCCAGAAATCCCCGCAGCAACGTGATCAAAAAATTTATCAGTCTTTGATTCCACCGTTGAGTTGAGAGGTACGTTACGCGGTTTTATTTTATTATTATTCGGAGTTTTCGTGTCAATAATTGTTGATGATGTTACTATTGTGGGGAATGTCATAATGTCATTGACGGGATGGGCAGTGACAGAAAAGGAATTGTCAACGAATGCTGAAGATGAGGTCGAAATCACTGGAGGACTTGGAGTAGTAATCACTACATTTTCCTCCGACAACGGCAGTTGAAGAATGCAGCGACCACCAACAACTTCGATGGACGACGAGTTCTTTTCACACTTCACATCACGATCCAGCAAAATTGTCTGTGAAAAATTTTCTCGATGATTGAATGACGCGTAGATTTTATTATTATACTTACTTTGACTTGGTTGAATTCCGCGCAATCAAAGTCAATTGTAGAACCAACCAATTTAACAACTCCCTCATAGGCAGAAACTCGACGAGACCCTTCTTTGCATAAATCTTTGCATGTCCAGGTCCCGTCCAACTCCATGCAATTTTCATCTATAGCATTTACATTAAATTTGTTAAAAACTATACAAACTGCAATAACAAAAAATTTGAGAGCTAACATTTTTGAACAACGAGATGAAAATTCCTCGAAGTGTTTCACTGGGAAAAGCCAAAACAGCAATGATGGAAAAGGTTAAAATCCGTACCTGAAAATCGGTGAATGCAAATTCTCACCGTAATGTGAAACAGAGGCAATATACAAACTGCAATAACAAAAAATTTAAGAGCCAACATTTTTGAACAACGAGATGAAAATTCCTCGAAGTGTTTCACTGGGAAAAGCCAAAACAGCAATGATGAAAAGGGTTCAAATCCGTACCTGAAAATCGGTGAATGCAAATTCTCACCGTAATGTGAAACAGAGGCAGGAAACAAGGAAGCGAATTAATTTAATTACGTCGACACTGATAAGATCATCCTCATAAAGGTTGGCGATACCCAGGGTTTTAGCCTGTGAGCCGCAAAATCAATAAGTGTACGACAACAATGTGAAGGTGAGATGTCAACATTTACAGCGCTCATTTAATGGCGCGCCGTAAATGCTGACGTCTGTTTACGTTCATGTTACAATGTTTAATGCGCGCCGTAAATATTAAATTAAATTGTAAATTCCTTAAAATTTGGTAATCATAATTTCAAATCTTTCCAGTAATTTCCAAATATTTTTATTTTCAGGATAAGCAGTTAACTGAATGCGTTATGATAGCATTTAACGCATGTCAGGACAGAAGTGACATGGGCCTCTTTATAAGAGTTGATGACCTAGATTGCCTCATACAGAGGATGAGAATGTACTGCTAGAACCTTGCTAGGCGTTGTCTTGTGCTAAAAGCGAAACACCACAGGAAAAGAGAAATTTGGTATGTTTACTTCCATTAATAATAAAATATGTGCTACATATGATATAATGGCATTTTTAAATTTATAAATACATTACAGGAACCTTCAAGAATAATTGGGAAGGGGATATTCTACAACATCCTTGCAAGATTGCTCTTTCCAGCTGATTCCTGCGCAGGGATTCTGAAGTATGGCCTTTACTCTGGGACTAACAACAAGAAGAGGCTAGAAACATCAGGATTGTGTGATGAAGATGAGGAAGATAATGGCAAAGAAGTTGAAGAAAGTTTGTTTGTCACATTCCGATTCGATTGCATGTTTGGGCTGTTGCCAGATGGGATAAGTTCGTATTTTTCTACAAGTATATAAAATTGAAATGTAAAATTTCATTTGATTAAACATAATTTCATTTTTTATACAGGGTCACCATTTGTTCCTGGTTTATTGCGTTCAATACTTCGTGAGGAGATACAAAAGCTGAAACGGCATTCAAGTGACAAATTAGAGGAAGTTCTCAAAGAAGTCATAGGCAAGGATACATTTTCATTTGTGAATGAATTGTTCATTGGCATTGTGTCATTCAAGAAATGGGTAAGCAAATTAACACCATTTACACATTTGAACATGATTTTAATACATTTAATTCTGGCTGTTCCCAGATCAAAACTTGCTATGAGAAACAGATGAGAACCATCATTGGAAACTACATGCAAGAAATTGGTGGTGTATCTAAGGAATATGCAAGTTTCTGAATATGGCTGACTGACGTTTACTACCAGCGTTATGCAATTTGGCCAGATGTTTTTGCAAGTAATTTTCGGGAGTCATTTGAAGAAATGTCAAAAAAGATGTAACAGAATCTTGTAAGTCGTCATCCGAATTGGAGTAAAATTACATGTAATGCGTTACTAATTGTTTAACTTGTTTGAACAAGTCATTACCAAATTTGATATGTTCCGTTTTTTTACTTTTTTATACACTTGAAAGTTGCGCCACTTCATGACTTGGGAAAGTGTTCTTGTTGAAAATTTGCTAATAAACAAAAAAGTCTGATATCTGTTTTTTACATGCATAATTAACTTCCACTTACGCTTGAAACGTTTCCCTTTTGGATCTAACATTATACTTCTTTACTTGCAGGAATCAATCAAATTATTGTGATTGACGCGTCTTGTGCATAGTGTGTGGACATTCAGTGAACGGCGCATTTCTTATACTGCACGTACTATGGACAGCGCGTACTGTGTATTGCGATTAAACAACAGCGTGTGTACAAGCAGTGGACGGCGCTCATTAAGTGGATGGCGCAAGCCGTTATCTTGAAATGGTGCGTGTGTACTAAAAGTTACCATGGACTGCGTGTCAGAATGTGTTTATAGAACAATTGTTGGACAATTACGGCGCCTTAAGAACAGCGCGTTTCATGAATGCCTGTGGATGAATGTGATGTGATGCTTGGAATTCTGACGGCGCAAATGATCAACGCAGCACAGCTGACTAGGAGTGCCATCACAACCATGACGTGGAGGTGACGTGCTATACTTTAATTAACACAAAAATGTAGCAGTGCATATAACACTTCAGAATTCCCTTTTGTAAGACATTGTACTTACATTTATTCAGTGCATTTTGTGAAACTACTGTCATTTCCTTTTTCATCCATTTACCTACTGTTTTCTACGGTTCTTCTGTTCATTTTCAGATCATTATTTATGTGTGTGCGTGTTTGTATCCAACACCTGCAATGGTTAACTTCAAAATTTTAGCTATTGATGACTACCGCGGTTTTGTTGAAGCATTTTGGCAACAAGTACGTGGAAGTGCGGCAAATGATCTGAATAAACACACTCTGCTTAGGTGGAGAACAACTGTTCAACGGCGAATTCAAGACATTGTTAAATGCGGCAAAGTAGAAAGGGTTGTAGCACAAAAATTACACCGGCACATAAGTTCTTACTTGCTGGAAAAGCTTGACCTAATGCCCATTGTCGCCCAAAACCTTGAGCATTCAACCATATTCCTACATGATGGGAGTGAGGCAGAAGTAATGGTGTCCACTAGAAATGAGGTTGCACTGATTGATGGTGCAAATGCTGTTGAAGACCAGCATGATTGTTATGACAAGGAAGAAGATGTAGACAAAGATGACATAATTGAAGTTGAAGGTGTCAATCAAAAACCGCCGGACTTTTCCCCAAGTGTGGTTATGTACACTTTTGTTCAACTAATGAGGCACTTCATAATGATTGGGCAATGCTTCTTGCATGCGGCATACACTGAGTTGGTGCAGACAATGCAAGAGTTCTGTCCACTTTCAGATTGGAGGGAATTGCCTGTGTCACCACTAACCTTGATGAAGGTAATTAAAAAGAATTGAAGTATTCTTAACTGATATATAAAAATGCGGATTAATTTCATCTTTATGACCTTGTTGCCTTAATTACAAAATAAGGTGGATCCGATTACTTTTGGAGTACCTTCCATATTTGATGTTTCCACGTCTGAACTTTCTCCTGTGTCACTTTTGCAAAGTGAGGGAACAAATGGAAAGTGGTACCTTCACCTTGGTGTGGCAAAGGGAATCATGATAGTACAATATTCACAACAACCTTCATCACAGCCTTACCTACACAAATTAGGGAAGAAGTTTTGAAATTGGGCGTTCAACCCCAAATTCAACGTTTAAGTGAAGAAACTTGCATTTGGGTTGATATCAACATTGATGGTGTCCAGATTTTCAACAATTGAACCACAAGTCAGGTATGCAGGTTAACATGACTAATTTTTTTCTACATTACACTTGACATCCCTTGTATTGTGTCCTCATTTACTTCAGGTTAAGGCAATCCTGATGAAAGTGTATGGTTTTGGAACTACAAGGGAGGTACAACCTGGACTCATTGTCCCTCTTTCACTGTCAAAGCCAATGATAGTAGGAATTTACCACAGGGATGGAAAACCTGATGTATTTTCATTCATGAAATGCCTCCTGGAAGAAGGGAAACACCTTCATCCTTCAAGCAACAGAGAAATAAATGGCAACATTCGGCCATTTGCAGTGCGTGTTTGGTGCATAATTGCTGTTGCACCAGAGCAAGCATACTTGAAAGGTAAACTTAATAATGTTGTAATGCTTATAAACATATGTGCTTTCATGAAATTTTTTTGTTCTTTGTACTATTAAACATGTAGGACTCGGAACGAGTGGCTTCAATTCTTGTGAAAGATGCGAAGATTATGGAGTTTTCAGTGAAGGCTGTGTCCGATTCAAAAACTTAAATGCGCCTCTACGCACAAATGAAAAATGGGGGCAGTATGATGTTATTCCAGAAGGGACTAAATGTAACAAACCTCATAGACGACATCCTTCTCCATTCAACAGTGCACCCATTGTGTCTATGGTGAGTCATTCAATGATAAAACAAATTTTTGTCACACATTACGTCATGTAATAATTAATGTGTACTACTTGAACAGGTGTTTGGATTTGCACTTGATGTAATGCACATAATTGGGGGAGGTGCAGTGAGCCTTGGATTGCAATACGTTCTGAAGATGCATAAAAATGTGGGGAGATCTTTGAAGCCCTCAAAGGAGTACTTGAATACAATTGACAAGCACTTTGTGGCTTGGTCTTCAAGTACTGTTGTGGAAATGAATCGTTGTGTGAGGAGCCTTGAAAAAATGGAGTATTGGAAAATGCGAGAGGCCTATGAATGCCTAGTGTATCATACAATTGCACTCTTTGGAGTTGAAAGAATTAGATATTCCTTTGTTGAAGATGACATGGTGCATGCATTCATGTCTTCGGTTTATGCAATGCACTTAATTGGTCACACTAGGCATGAAAGCCCATCCAATAATGACATTTGCTTAGCAGATGAACTGTTGAGACATTATGTTGAGGCATTGAAAATGGAGAATTGTGACAATTTGCTAACACCCAAGAACCACTTATTAATTCATCTTGCCACAGAAGTATCAGTATATTCATCTCATCTAGGTGGCTTTGATGCATATCCATTTGAAAACTTTTTGAGGATTTTCCAAGATAAAACTCTCATTCGAAGTGGTAAAAGTGTCTTGAAGCAGTGCTTTAATAGACTATGTGAAGTTGCTGCCCATAGCATTCCAACAGATTTTAATGGTAATCCAAATCCTGTTAAAGTTAATGCTGCTACTGAGTTAAAAGCAATGAAAGAATTGGGAACACTGTATTTACCAGACATTTAGGTGGTTTTGATGCATATTCATTTGAAAATTGTTTGAGGATTTTCCGAGATAAAACTCTCATTCAAAGTGGTAAAAGTGTCTTGAAGCAGTGCTTCAATAGACTATGTGAAGTTGCTGCCCATAGCATTCCAACAGATTTTAATGGTAATCCAAATCCTGTTAAAGTTAATGCTGCTACTGAGTTAAAAGCAATGAAAGAATTGGGAACACTGTATTTACCAGAAAGTACAGTGTTGCATGTTAGGTCAGAGGGCAGGAAGATGAGCATTCAATGTATTGGCTTCCGGATCACTTGCAAGTGAGTTTAACATTGTTATTAGTATAACAAATACACATTCCATAATGCATATACATTAACGTTTCTCATATGTCCACCCAGGTATCCTGACAACATCATTGTTCTTCACAAGTTGGGAAAAGCAAACACATTGAAGCATTTTTATGCTGCAATTGTAACGGATTTTGGCAGGAATTTGAAGAATGAGGAGCTGTTCTTGAAGGTGAAAAAATTCAAGACTGTGAAACCAGTTCAGCACAAGTGGTTTTCAAGGGATACTCCATACCCTGGTTTTGATCGTGTTGGTTGTTATGAAGTGAGGAATGTTGATGCAAATGTTGAGGAAGTGCCATTAAGTGATGTTGTTGGGAAATTTTTCCCTTTCCATATGAACATTGACTTAAATTTTGATCCATTAACCAATGATATTAATCAGTTTTGGACCATCATTCGTCTGAAACATACTTGACCCCCACAGACATTTTAATTAATCATGTACTAAATAATGAGGTAGTAAATACTCTTTGCTTTACAAACTTACTTTGTTCATACACAAATGTTAATTATGCTGTGTTTTGTTAATAAATGTGATCCTACAATTTAACACATATGCTTAAAAATGTGCATATTCATGGATTTGGACTAGGAATACGGGGGATGAATACTTTGAATTGAATTGCAGTATACCAACTGTAGGAAGTATACAGAAGTGTGTAAATCCATTTATAATCTTGTGAATGTTTCATTTGCAACATTCCAAAATGTGTGTATGCGTAAACATTCTGTTGAGGCTTATGCATACATGTTTCTATGTTATCCTCTGTTGTGTACATTCATGCTAATAATGACACTGTCATGAACCCGCTATTAAATAATTTTTCTCTGTCTTCTGATTTCAGGGAATTTTTTTACCTTGTGAAGTTCCATTTTGATTTTCGAACCTTGTGAATTGAAAACGGGAAAAATGGAACCAATACATATTAGCAATGAAATCCCCCCTCCTGTTGAAATGGTCACAGAATTCCCAGCTCTGAAAGGGTGTTCAGTGTCATTGGAGAAAGATTTAATAATTTTGCGTGACACTAATACAGTGAGTACTAGTGCTGGTGCAAGTACTAATAATGAGAAACCGCAACACCCAATTGATGAACATGGGAGACTACAACCTTGGCTCATCACTCTTGACATAAATGACAAACGACGGTCTCAGGTGTGGAAGGTTTGGAATAAGATGCGGTGGAACAAGCGCAAAAAAGAAGGCCTCATACAGGTTCTGCCAACAGATACCTTCTCACACCTTCTTCCACCCCGTCACCATGAAGGAAATACAGTGGTGTATGACCTGATCCATGAAAGGGTTAGTTTACCATGTCCCTCTCTTACATTTCCTACACTTATTTGTACCATTAGTATTTCCAAATGTATGCAGAACTAATATTATTTCTATTCTACAAATAGAACTAATAATACTTCTAGATACAATTGGTGGTTTTCAATCTATTCTACAAATAACTTCTACAAATACAATAGTATATGTATTGTGTGTCTCATTTACATTTGTAGCATTTGATACACACATGGTCTTGGAGCTGGGATCCCAAGAAGTCCAAGTACAGTGGCATTGTTGCTTCTGATGTGGATGAGGCTGGAAAAGTAACGTACAACATCCAAGAACCTGTGTATGAAGAAGCAATGCCAATTTTCTTAGCAGTGACAATCCTTGATGGTAGTGAGGAACATAAAAAGTACCTTGAGAATGCCACTACTGAGGAAAACTTGAAAAAATTGTGGAATGATGCAGAGAGGAATAGAAATGCAGTATTTGGGACTCAATGTGAGTTCTAAAGGTTAAAACCACCTGAACTTAAACATTTCTTTAACATGGAATTTTTCTTCAACTTAATGTAGGCATTGTACCAATCAATTGGGTTAGCAGTGACGGGAAGCGGGTCATGTTCCCCAAAGCAAAAGAAAGTGATGGGGACAAGCCGCCCTCATCAAAAAATCGCCAAATTTTTGCAGAGAAATTCTACACAGATTATCAGATTATTGATCCGGAGGAAGTGGAGGAATACCTCATAGGCAACATTTGGTGTGGAGGAAATCTTTGCGAGTAGGCTTGTACTTATGGTACTTAAACAGTTAACAACATACAAATGAACACTTTCTCTTCATATGACAGCTTTTCACCCCGACCATCTTGTTTCAAACATGAAACAAAACATGAGGGATGGATACTACTCTGTGGGCATAGCAGACTGCAGTGAAAACGAAAGGCCCAAAAAAAGAAATTACCAGAAACCCAGGAAATTTGCCAGCCAAGGAAGGAGCCCTTCACCCGCAATAAGGGATGATGATTCCTCAGCAGGAATAGGCAGTGTCAAAAAATTGTGTGAAGCTGGACCATCTCACATGCATTTTCCTTCAATGGAAGGTAGTACTTTGAATTTATTTAATTATCTCTGATTGAAGTGTATGACATGTATGAAGATTCTATTGCATTATCTCACAAGCAGCTGCAGCTGGTCCCTCTAACAAGGTGTTCAAAACATTGACACCAAAAAGAAGCGAAGCTGCAGTGCACTCCTTGTATAACACCAATCCATGCTCCAATTTTTATGAATTTTTTATGAATTTCTTATGAATTTTGTATGAATGTTTTGTATGAATAAGAATAGGTTTCGAATTTGAATGTGGATTTTAAATTAATATATACATACAATTACAAGCATACACCACACCGAATGCATTAACCACTGTATTTGACAAAAACAATAATTAGTATAATCTTCGCATGTATGCGCACGCTGGCGCGCATACAGCGCGCTATGCACTTTAGACGCGCTTTAAATTGCATAGCCCACTCCTTGTTGAAAATCAGGAAAAAGGGGCGCGCTACAAACAGAATATCATGAATGCGCTCTATGTAACAGATGAGTGCGCTTTTGATCAGCTGTTTAGGTACTCGGGATATGGTGGCGCCTGTCATAAACTTTGTTTGCAATTGTCGCATACAGTACTCGCATACCCAAAGGACTAGGAATACGGGGAGAGACTTTGATTTGAATGCAGTATACCAACTGTAGGAAGTATACAGAAGTGTGTAAATCCATTTATATTCTTGTGAACGTTTCATTTTCAACATTCCAAAATGTATGTATGTGTACACATTGTGTTCAGGTTGATGCATACATGTATCTATGTTATACTCTGTCGTGTACATTCATGGTAATAGTGTCACCCTCATGCACCAGCTATTAAATATTGTTTCTCCGTCTTCTGATTTCAGGGGATACTTCAACCTTGTGAACTTCCATGTGAACTTCCATTCCAAAGTTCCATTCCAAGTTAAAACGTGAAAAATGGAATCAATCAATATTAGCAATGATATCCCCTCTTGTGTTGACATTGTCCCAGACTTGCCAGCTCTGAAAGGGTGTTCTGTGTCATTGGAGAAAGATCTAATACTTTTGCGTGACACTGATACAGTGAGTACTAGTGCTAGTGCAAGTACTGGTAATGAGAAACCACAACACCCAATTGATGAACATGGGAGACTACAACCTTGGCTTATCACTCTTGACATAAATGACTGAACGACAGTTTCAGGTGTGGAAGGTGTGGAATAAGATGCGGTGGAACAAGCGCAAAAATGAGGGCCTCATACAGGTTCTTGCAACAGACACATTTTCACACCTTCTTCCACCCTGTCACCATGAAGGAAATACAGTGGTGTATGACCTGATTCATGAAAGGGTTAGTTTACCATGTCCTTTCTTAACATTTTCTACAATTACTATTTCTAATCGTATCTAGAAATAATATTATTTCTATTCTCCAAATAATTTCTACAAGTACAATAGTACATGTATTGTGTATCTGATTCATATTTTTAGAATTTGATACACACATGGTCTTGGAGCTGGGATCCCAAGAAGTCTAAGTACAGTGGCATTGTTGCTTCTGATGTGGATGAGGATGGAAAAGTTACATACAACATCCGAGAACCTGCGTATGAAGAAGCTATGCCAATTTTCTTAGCAGTGACAATCCTTGATGGTGGTGAAGAACATAAAAAGTACCTTGAGAATGCCACCACTGAGGAACACTTGACAAAATTATGGAATGACGCAGAGAGGAATAGAAATGCAGTATTTGGGACCCAATGTGAGTTCTAAAGGTTAAAAGCACCTAAAGTTACACATTTCTTAATCATGGAATTTTTCTTCAACTTAATGTAGGCATTGTACCAATCAATTGGGTTAGCAGTGACGGGAAGCGGGTCATGTTTCCCAAACCAAAAGAAAGTGATGGGGACAAGCCGCCCGCATCAAAAAATCGCCGGATTTTTGCAGAAAAATTTTACACAGATTATTATTTTACACAGCCCAAAAAAAGAAATTACATGAAACCCAGGAAATTTTGTCAGCCAAGGAAGGAGTCCTTCCCCAGCAATAAGGGATGAGGATTCCTCAGCAGGAAGCAGCATCAAAAGATTGTGTGAAGCTGGACCATCTCACGTACATTTTCCTTCAATGGAAGGTAGTACTTTAAATTTCTTTTTCAATATTTGATTGAAGTGTATGACATGTATTAAGTTTCTATTTCATTATCTTGCAAGCAGCTGGTCCCTCTTATGTGTTCAAAACATCTACACCAAAAAGAAGCAAATATGCAGTGGAAGTGCAGTCCTTGTATAACACCAATCCATGCTCCAGCTTTGTACAGGACCAGAGTGGGCAAAGTGACACTTCACAAGCTAGGGTCACACCAACAGCCTTGTCAAGGACATGTAATTATTACAGTTTGTACTTTACATTATTATGTATAAACTTGTGTTTCATCCATTACAGTATCTAACACTAGCAATGTTACTTTCCCTGGAGTATGCAATTCATCAAATGATGAGGCATTTGAAGAAGTGGTGCTAAGAAGCTTCACAATTATGACAGATGACAGGAACAACTCAGATTTCCAAGATTCTGCTGCATCACAGGAATTACAAGGTATGCCATTTTCCATTCCTCTTTTGTTAATTACTTGTACATGCATCTGAAATTAATGAAAATTGTAATTTACAAATTACAGATGAAAGTAGTGAGATTTCGTACATGGACTTGCTTGGACCTCCACCAGAGTTTGCAAATGAAGGTGCTGGACAACCAGGAACATCCAGTGAATGTGTGCCTGTTGATGCACACATTGCTAAGTACTATGGCGATTAGATATGTTTCTAACTGTAATTAACAAGAATTATGTTCTACACTTAAGTTAACATTAGTACCAGCTGAACCATCACTAAACCGAAATAGAAAATGTAACATACAATAATCCATACAATTGTAACCTTTCACAGAAACTAATAATGACAAGGAAGGTGCACAAACCCGGATTCTGACAAAGATGGCACACGAATTGCAGGAAATGAAAAGCAAAGTGGAAAACATGGAAAGGAATCAGGCCACCTTTCAGGCTTCAATAGCAGCTACAGTAAGTAAAGCTCTTGAAGAAGCTGTCAAGAAGTTCCTAGTCGGAAATGTACAACTTGATGGGAAGAATCCTGCAATTATTCAAAATTCACTTGGAGGTATATACTTTAAAAATCTACTACATTTATTATTTTCTCATTTTTACAATGTATACATTACTTTTTCAGTTATTCATCCTATGGAGCTGTGGATCAACCTACCCATACAAACAAGGAAAGAACTACTACAATTTGATACCATCTTGTTTGATTCCAGCATTAGACAAAAAGTTGTTAGTACATTTAAAATATTTATTACATAATGCCATCTAAGCTTTTTTGGAAGATTCCTTCATGTTTACATTGTCTTTTCCTTAATAGTTGCATTACCTATTCCAAGTGAAAAAGGAACTTTTTCAAAGCAGATCGGGAATGCGAGTTGTACTCAAAACCCTGTTTTACCCAAGGATGAGTTTGCAAATGTACTGCTGCAATCATCATACTCTTCAAGGTTTGCACTTACTTCATTTTACTTGATAATTAATGATACTTACTTAATCATGTACAAAACTTCAATGAATACTATGTTACAACAAAATTTAATTTTACTTTGCAATTGGTTTCCTACAGGGAATGCAAGAAAAAATAGAGAACCTACCATCATCAGGACACTTGAAGAAAGAGATCAGCAGTTGTGGACACCAATACAAGATGATGCGAAAAGGCAGGACTATGACTACAAACCCCTCAATCTGGAAAAGCGTCTAATCAATGAAAATCTCTGAATTGTATGTTAATTCATGCATCCATTATTTGATACATTTATATAAAAGTTCAAAATAGGAAACTGTGCGCAACTAATTCATTTCCTCCTATCAATTCATCCCTGCTACGTTATTCCCCCTGCTCCACTTTGCTAGGATTGCGCAATAGAAGATAGGAAGCATTCAGTGCGCAGTGCTTTTTTATGATCTTTTAAAATCATTTGTAATATTACTTGTTATCTACAATATGGTTTGTGATTTTTGGAAGATGTTGGATATTTTGAAATTTTCCTTATAAGTACTTTTTACCTTTTCATTTACAGCCACTCAACAAACTCGTGGGCTTCATGGCTCTCATGGAGGAAGTTTGGAATAAGTTCCCAGCTCGAAAGGAGAACAACCCTGATGGAAAAATGAAGGACATTGGGCTAAGGTAATTATTACTGTGGTTTTTAATTATAGTAGCAAGTAATTTTAGTTAATGAGTGTAATTGGATATTTTCATCTTTAATTACAGCAGAATAACCAGTAATATCATGTATAAATGTACTTTTTAAATGTGTTGCAGGGAAAAAATTAATCTTACCCTCCGCTCAATTCGATCCGTGGAGCGAATAAATCGGGACAATCGACAAAGGAAACTTGGGGAGATACCAGCAAATACCAAGGTGTCATACCCATCTGTTACACCCAAGGCTGTTTACGTAGGAAACACCAAGAATGAAAGAGAAAGCATCTTGAGTGAGTGGTATGGTAGGCCAGACCATGTTGATTATGACCTTAAAGCCTTTAATGATTTTGATGAAGCTGATGATTAGTTGTGCTAGTCTTTAATNAGAAAGCATCTTGAGTGAGTGGCATGGTAGGCCAGACCATGTTGATTATGACCTTAAAGCCTTTAATGATTTTGATGAAGCTGATGATGAGTTGTGCTAGGCTTTCATGTGATATGGCATGTTAATTTGTCTACATTGATTTTTTTTAATGCGTTTTGTCTGAAGTGCCTTTTTTTGCTGTGTTTTTTCTTAGGAAATTTTTTATGAATGTTTTGTATGAAGAAGAATAGGTTTCGAATTTGAATGTGGATTTTCAATTAATATATACATACAATTACAAGCATACACCACACCGAATGCATTAACCACTGTATTTGACAAATACGATACTTATTATGATCTTCGCATGTATGCGCACACTGGCACGCATACAGCGCGCCATGCATTTTAAACGCACTTCAAAATGCATAGCCCACTCATTGTTGAAAATCAGAAAAAAGGTGCGCGCTACAAACGGAATAACATTAACGCGCTCTATGTGGCAGATGAGTGCAATTTTGATCAGCTGTTTAGGTACTCGGGATATGGGGCGCCTGTCATTAACTTTGTTTGCAGTTGTCGCATACAGTACTTGCATACCCAAATCAAAACAACAAAGTTCATAATTACAGTTTCACCAAAATATTACTTTTTAGGATTTGCACGCTAATTGGTTCAATAATGAACAATTGTAGCATCAAAAGTGCACGCTATATGTTATGAACAGTGTCTTGACTGCGCTACAATAAGAGACATGCGCTGTATTTCAAAAATGATTGTGCTATTCAGAACTGTTCAGGGGGCTTCCTCCATATGGTGGCGCCTGTAAATGACTTTGTTTACAGCAGTTGTCACGCTTACCCTTGTCTGCACCCCTCCCTGCAGGTTGTCCTCCATTTTGGTGGCTTCTTCCTACTGCATATATTCAAGTAGCATTCTATCCCTTCTGATCGCGTTTCTCACAAATGTAGTAACCAAAGTCGGGCCGCCTAACTTTTTACTCCCAAGTTCTGGAGAAATCGTTCCCTACATGACTTCCTGTTCCCTGGGTTCAACTTATGTTCATGCTTCGGTTTATTCTTTCACTGCCAAAGGTGGTTAGCTCAGTTGGTTAGGAGGTTGGCTAGTGTTTCTGATCTCCTGGGTTCAAATCCCTTCCCATGGATTCCGGTTCATTTGGGGTTTTGCAACCCTGGTTGTACTGATGGCATCCATTGTCCACCATCAGGCAACAAAATCACCTGCAGATTGATGCCTCATGGTAGGCAGTGGATGGTGGCATCCATTATCAACCATGAGACAACGGTCTGTAGATGATTCAGCTGTCTAATGGTGGACAACGGATGCCATCAGTACAACCAGCGTTGCGAAACCCCGAATGAACCAGAATCCATGGGAAGGGATTCAAACCCATGAGATCAGAAGCACTAGCCAACCTCCTAACCGGCTGAACTAATAACCTTTTTGGGAAGTGACAATGAATGAAAAATGCACGCTGCATTTTTGACAAGTATGTGCAACTTTTCTGGACGCGCACGCTGCTTTATTTTGCAGTGTGCGCTACATTTAAGGACACGCGCGCACTGGTTTATTTTACAGTGTGCGCTACTTTTAAGGACGCGCACGCTGCTTTATTTAACAGTGTCCCCTAAATTTCAGAATGCACACACTGCTTTATTTTGCAGTGTGTGCTACATTTCAGAATGTGCACGCTGGTTAATTTACAGTGTGCGCTACTTTTAAGAAGGCACACACTGCTTTATTTTGCAGTGTGCGCTACATTTCAGAATGCGCACGCTGTTTTATTTTGCAGTGTGCACTACATTTAAGAATGCGCATGCTGGTTATTTTACAGTGTGCGCTACATTTAAGGAGGCGCACGATGCTTTATTTTGCAGTGTGCGCTACATTTAAGGAGTCGCACACTGCTTTATTTTGCAGTGTGCGCTAAATTTCAGAATGCGCACAGTGGTTTATTTTACTGTGTGCGCTACATTTCAGAATGCACACGCTGCTTTATTTTGCAGTGTGCGCTACATTTCAGAATGCGCACGCTGGTTAATTTACAGTGTGCGCTACTTTTAAGGAGGCGCACTCTGCTTTATTTTGCAGTGTGCGCTACATTTCAGAATGCGCACGCTGGTTATTTTACA
>CAJPEX010000795.1:10264-80478 GCA_905338405.1 Notodromas monacha
AAAACACAACAGAAAATGCTGGGATAGGATTTGCATTCCAAAATTGCAAAACCCTGCCCTTTAATCTGAATAACAGAACATCACAAATCAATGCAAAATGTTCTTTCTTATTAGGGGAATCATTGCAGAATTTATTGTGAAGCCCTAATAAAATTCATAATCAAAATTGCAGACTGAAGACGTCCTGAAAAACTTGCAATTTTTACTTTTTGAGGGTCTTAATTTTTGTGTGGTGATTTTCCATGCTGGCTCCGCGGGCCAGATGAAAAGCCTCCGCGGGACAGATTTGGCCCGCGGGCTGTATCTTGAGCACCCTTGGTATAGGCAATGAATGGTTTCAACAACATTATCTTGATCCTCAGCTAGTTTTGCTTCTGCAGCAATCATGGAAATACATTTTTGCTTTTGCAATCACAAGTTGGAATTATGAGAGGAATATGATGTTTATTCTACTAATGATGTATAAATATGTGTGCAGTATGTATATTGTATAGTATTGATCTTCTGTACATTTCATGAAGTAAATCACAGTGTATAATAGGCTGGGAGCATTATTGCTTTCTGATTCTTGCATAATTAACTGTGACCATCACAATGAGTCATACATACAGAAATGCAACACAAAATGACTTGAGAGTGGTTGATTATTCCTCCGTTTGCATTTTTTCATGATATGAAAATGACTGCATTCACATTGATTTGAAGCTGTTGTGGTCCAATAAAAGTCAGGACCGCAATATACAGCACTTTCTGAGGTTCTCTTGTCTGCTTCACGTTGGTTCCGCAACGTTAATTATACGCATACGCCCGTATATTATATATATATGCAAATGCATATATACAAGCCTTCTTATGCTATGCACCTTTCACATTGGTTGATGCGCAACCAAGTATGTTGACACCGATCCAAATCGGTTGCTAGGCTCGGCGCTGACCTCAAAACGGGTTTTGTCTATATATACGAGTGTCCACAATACTATGTTAAGTTTACTCTCCCAGAACATCTGACGCGAGAACCTTGACGCCACATGCTCATATATTTCTATGCTGTGTGAAATGGAAATAAAAGACGCATTTGTAAAGATTATTGAAGTCTATTTTGATCCTTTGAAAGCATGCAGAAAACAGTCAAATCTTTGATACCAACAGTTGAATGGTTTAATTAGCAAGAATTGTCTGATCAACAACTCTGCTCTAAAAATTTAAGCTGGTTAAGACAACACTGTACTTATTTTATCCCCATGCTTGAACCTCTCTAATTCAAATTTCAAAGTGACCAGCAAAAAGTTTGACTTGGGGAAGTTTTGACTTGGGGAGGTTTCCATGTGGGGAGGATTTAAGGTTTTGATAAACAAGCATTTTTTGGGAAACCTAAAGGAATTGCAGGAAATTGTAAATGGTGATATTCAGGGCCTTATAAATTACTTCTTTACAGAGTTAACAGCATGTAGAACTTAGAGGCAAGGGTTCCTTTGCCCAATTATTCCATAACTCCCTTTTGAAACACACTATAGGTTTACTTTTTTTATTACTGTTCTCTTTCATGTACTGTATCAAAAATAATACGCAAAATGCTGTAGAAAATTTGACTTGCAGAGATTTGAGGGGAAAAGACTACAAGTTAGGGAAGATTTTAATGCATTGTTTTTAAGGGAATTCAGATGGGGACTTGAAACAAAATTTTGACTTAGGGAGGTTTGACTTATCAAGGCTCAACTGTATTTAATCTAGCTATCATAGCATGACTGTAAGTGCACTAAAAACAGATTCTTGGATATTTTAAATCTTTTAGCAGAAACTGGATGGTCCATTCTCATGAGAAAAAAATGGGATCAACTTTCAGAGAGGTGCTGGCGGCTACGATTCGAACAGCCTATAGACATCTACTGTACAATGAGGTGAGCGGCAGTGTTATATTCTAATCTAAGGGATGACTGACTTGTAGAGCTCATAATGATTGATCAATACACATACAATATTTCATCTGACCTATGATATTGGTCAAATGAATATGCTGATGCAGCAAATCCAAGCTTCACATTCAATTTAAAAAAAAGCCTTGAACACATGCAGCAGCATCTGCTCATTTTGTTCATGGATAATCCTGGCTGAGTACCTAACAGTACTGCAGGAGCCCAGCTTATTATCCTTAAATGGGCAATGTGTTGGAAACCAAGATGCCTTATGTCAAACAACCCTCAGGGTTCCCTGGCTATGCAGGTGAGTTTTCTTTCTTTACTGGCATTTCCAACAAAAAGACCAAAGCCTCATATTTGTGTCCAAAAATGATACATAAACCCAAGAGTCAGTGCCATCCAAGCACAAATATTACAGTAAAATATGGCATGAACAAATAAGCCATTGCAGTCAGGAAATATATCTGTACTGTAACAAAACATGTAAGGAAGAAATTCACACGACATTGAGGCTATTGGGTTCAGGCATAAAATCCAACTTTATTGTAAAAAATAAATCATTATAGAGTATTTTTAATAATAAGATTCTATTGCATATTCCGGGAATTTCATGCATCTTTGGCAGGCAAAAATCTGTTTTTTTTATCCTTAAAATCAAAAAGTAAACCATCGGCTGAGGAGCTTAGTGATAATGGTATACTGTACTGTCCAGGACTCTAGGGTACGCCGGGGTATCCGCAGTTCCGCTGAATTTCAAGAATGAAGCCAAATTCCGCACTTACTTGAGGAGTTTCGAAAATGCATCAATGCTGTATTTTGGACATTCAAAAACGAAGACATTCAACATAAGCTGCTCTGACATAGTCGACCTGGGCTGTTGAGATCATGATGATAGCTGCTTTTTCAATGTTCAATCTTAGAATGACCCTTGTTTTGATCTGACTTTGGAATCCTTGTGTCAATATTTGACATTATCTGCAGTTATTCCTTTTGTAGACAATTTGAGGCTTTTGGAAGGATCCCTATGCAATAATACTGTGCGAAAAAATAATGAAGCAGAAGACCTTGCATATCAGTTTTCGAGATCTTCAGAGGAAATTCTAAAAAATTCAAAGCCTACTACAGTATAAATCCCGTTCATTCAAACCGTTACTGCAAATGAAGCCTATTTACAGAGGATCTACCAGAATTACGAGCTCACGGCATGGTCCTGATGAAGAGAGATATGGCTGCAGAAAAATGTAGAAGTCCAATGATGCCACGGATGGTTTCAAAACATTGCTTGACCCCAAAAGCCGATGGAAAAAGAAATTCATTCCCAAAAAATGAACTCAAATTAGAAAATTTGACTGTCACACATCAATTCACTCAGCATCAGGGACACTTTCACTGAAAACCTAAATCAGGAAGGAATTATATTTGTTGTTGACCGTTAAATTTTTTCAAAAAAGCTAGAAGAATCCAGATAAACGCAGAAAATGAGATGATGGGGAAATTTATTTTTGCCTTTGATGATGTCTTAGTCTTATGTTTGATTTGCATGACTCGAGGTTATACAAACCCTTTTTGAACAAGGATATAATCGAAGAAGTTTGCAACAACAAACTCATTAAAACTTCCACAGTAGTTTTGTGGTAAGGGATGATTTGTTGCATTGAAGATTATTTTAGATTATGCTTATATGCGGAGCAGGGCCTGTGTTATGCGCACATATAAATTTCATCAAGCTTTGTTTTAATTCAATTCAACTGCATGCCTGCATCAATGCATTAGATTAATTAGAACATAATTTGTGAAATGTCTCATGACCTAAATGAAATAGGCTGAACTTGTTTACAAAATGTTTCAAAATCAGGGGCCTGTACAATGCTTGAATAACTGGGGTATAAATTGAACTTAAGTATGCGCAGCTTAGGATTACTTGACAACTCACACAGTGCAACAACTTGAATAGTTTTTTCATCTATTTGTTTATTTCAAATTTAGGTTCCAGCCAAAGTGTATACCTTTCTTGTGTCTTTAAGAAAAATTAGCAGAAAAAACTATGTGAGTTGTCACACTGTGTGAGTTGTTGCTGTGCAAGTTGTCCCATAACTGCAGCTTAGTATACTTGCACACGCAGATTTATCTGGAGATTTTGAACAGACAAAAGGCAATGTTGCCATGAATTATGAATTTGATTGGCATTGTGAAATACTGTACTGAAATGGACATGTTTGTTTGGAGAAAAATCTATTGAATACGTAAGAGATAGCACTAAAAATTCCACGGAAAGAAAGTAAGATGAATTAAGAAAGAAACTGTCCACAATCTGTTCCAACTGCGTGGACATAAACCAAACTGCACATAAATTGAAGCCCTTTCCCTTGTAGGGTCCTATAGTTTAAAATTTAATCCGTTTTGCACCAATTTTACACCTAAAATTTTCATTAAACTTGAAAATCCTGCAGAAAATCACTGTGACCATTTCAAAGCATCCTGGGGAACAACGCTACAACGAGATTAATATGTAAACAGAATTAGAGAAGAATCACTTTCAGAATTCAGTGCTCTTTTCAGAAGTTTATTACGCGCCAATTTTACACACACTATCTTCTTGTCGACGTTGTTTTTCCCACAGAAACATATGCACACGAGTTCAAGTTGATCGGATAATGCGCTCGAAATATACACCACTCACCAAAAGGGTAACAAACAAAACAGAACAAAAATAAAAAAATTTGAAAAATTAGGAAGTCGGCTTGCTTTACAGACTCGAGCTTACAATGCCCAAAATGTACAAATCCTAAGGATGAAATCGGATTAAACTTCTGTAATTACCAACCGATCTAAAGCACTGTATTCATATCATCCTCTAGATTCTAGAACAAGCTACTGCACTATGACTGTCATTTTCAGTCAAAAAATCTCAGGATCCAAAAATTATACCGACTTGTATACTAATGCTGACAATATGTAAAATAAACACGACCAACTCGATGCTTTTGAATTATGTCCGTCTCAATGAACAGAAATGATGAGTAAACTTCATCAAAAAATAGAAAATCTTGTAAGAAACCTTAAGATTTGGAAGATCTCCGAAGCCGGATTCATTTCGCTCAGATTTGAACCGTTTTACGATCGATTGTCAATTTATTTCCTCACAACTATAGTTGGATGAGGATCTGACCAACCGCAGAGCTTTGCGCCGTCCATTTCCGTTGCAACCCGATTTTTCGCCAACAGAGTACCATTTCTGCAACCAATTCGTTCATTGCAACTCGGACACCGTGATTGATTTCCCAACGTTCCGCAAGCTATAAATATACAATTATTTTTTTTTATTATGGTTCGAATAATTGGGTTTAAAACGATGAACAAAATCGGAGAACAGCTGGAAATAACAGTACGTATACACGCAGACAAATTGACTAAATTTCGAACCATCATACTGAACAAGAATCTCAAGAAGTGCATGAGAAATATACTCACAGCCAACCAGATAGATGTGTCCTCTAGGACAAGCAAACCACTGACCCCGCCTACTATGGCCCATTGCTTGCATTATCATTCGTCTCTCGTGATGGGATATCCCATCCGGACCTTCGGAAAATGTTGCAGCTTCCTCAAGACATCTTCTCACGTTTGCTGCCTTCACATCCGTGAAACAGCAGATGTCCGACAAAATTGCTTGAGTTTTCGAAATCAATAGCTTGCCTTCCGTCATATGGATTTTCCCCTAAATCAATGACATGCATTGCACGGGAATTCCAGTGAATTCATCCAATTGGTCTCCCATGAAAATACTCACTCGCATCGTTTCAAGTTTTAATGAGTAATTGAAACGCTGGATTTCCTCGAAAATTGATTTCACATCAGACGCGTTCAAACTGAGCTTTCTTGACACCAGCAACCTCGCCAACTATCAAGAAAAGAACAATCCATAAACTCAGAAAGTCACAATATCACAGAATTAAAAAAGGTATTGACATGAAGTGTTACATATTAAGCCATTTTCATTTTCAAAAAATGTTGGAGTCTCCAGTTTTGTTAACACATAGGTCTTCCAAAAATGTACTGGGTCATGCGCCAGCCCTGCCAATCACCAAACACTGGTCCCTCCAACGGGTTTATAACGGCACAATTATATATCTTTGCACAATTGACGCAGTTCTTTCTGGCGATATCTCTCAACAGTTGACACTTGCTTATGTGGAATGACACCATCGTCATCAAATTTCTTCAGCGTTGTAGCAACTAATGCAGCATCTTGTTTCAGGCAGCAAATTAGTATCCAAATGGTGGGATTTTTCTTTCCAACCAGGCCATTGAAATAGCGATTCCAGGCTTCACTGAAATTGTTTGTCTAGCCAAGATCATTGAGCACAGCCTGATGAATGTTCCACTTCTGTGGCGGAAATGTTGGGGGTCTCCCTTCACAGTTCAAAGTTCGATTGCAAATGTGTTTGTTCTTTGGTATATTCGGAAAATTGTTTTTCTTCCCTTTGAGGGCTTGTAGTTTTGTTATCTGATTTTGTGGTTTTTTATAATTTAATTTTACTATTATTCGGCGTGCGCGTGCGGTTTGGGGCTTTTGTTACAGCTATGGCGGGGATTTCGTGTCAGTGCTATCGTCGCGCGGGGATTCTGTGTCCCGGGCTTTCGTGTCCCGGGGATAGTGACGGTTTCCCCCCTGCAAACCCAAGCCAAGTCAGCAGTTTGCCTTAATTGCCAATTCCCAGCTAGTCAAGAGGGGTCCAGTCACCAAATTATTATTGCACCCAGAGGCTGCTGACAGTCTGTCAGGTAAATCTTGGTTCTAAAATCCTGGTCACAGTGACCTTCCAGGCTTCCAGCCCACAAAGAATGATCTGTGACCAAGGAGGAACAAAGGTTGAGGGTAGAGGGGATCAAAATAGCACGTAAATCTGTTTTTTAGCAAAGATTTTGTCATTACCCTCAAATTGGGCTTGGTGAATGTAATAATTAACCCAGCAGATGATTGCGCTTCAGTGAGAGTACCTGTTTTATTTTAGGCTGAATTAAAATTTTGACCATCATAATAACTGCAATTACAAAGACAAAAATTAAAATCATCTGCTGTACCCAGCACCCTGGTTTTCAGTAATTTTTTTTCTTGCAATTGCAGATTTTATGAGTTCACATTTTTGTTCAGCCTAAAATAAAACAGTTACCATCACTGAAGCGCATTCATCTGCTGGGTTTAAAGCAATTTTAATCCATTTAACCCTATTTTTTCTTCCTTGGTTGCACAGCACTCCTTGTGCCTGGAAGGTCACTGCAACCAGGATTTTAGAATGAAGATTTACCTGACAGTCAGCGGCCTCTGGGTGCAATAACAATTGGGCGAATGGGACCCAGTACGGTGGGCTGGGAATTGGGGAGGCCAATTATACTGACCTAGCTACGGGTTGGAGGGACCAGCGTTTGGTGACTGGCAGGTGTGCTAAAGTGGATTCCAGGACTCGCGCATGACCGGTCACGGTGAAGAAAAAAAAAACCACGGAAAATCCATTGATTTAGGACTATCTCCATACTATATTCTATTTTCAGATATTCCTAGGAGCTCAAATCTTTGACATCCCGGTCAGAACTTTGCTGATTCTGCTGTTTGAAGGAAAAGCATATTTCATCAATAATATACTGTACTGGCTTTTGAGTGTACATGGTACGGTAGTCATAGAATCTGTTTGAGTCAAAATCTCGCATGAAATGAAGTTTGAGCATCACTATAATATCAATTCAACTCACCCGGCACAGCTTTGATCGGTACAGGCATTTGAAAGTTGATGGAAGATGCAGGTCTTCATCGTTGCATTTCACCAACAACGCAGCAATGACTTCCAGGAGATCAAGACAATTTGTAATACTCGCGCATTCCACTCCGTTCAATTCCCTAAAATCGAACATACGCGTATTGCTTCCTTCGGGATCTCGAGGTTTCTTGCGCGAAATTTCATGAGTAATTTGACTGAGGAACGCCTCTTGTGAGAAAGCCTTCGAGATCGTCCGCACTGCATTTGATGGCCCGGATCCGTCTAAATATAACACAACAAATTTTCTTGATTACTTTGTAAATGTGCATTAGCTTATAAATATAGGAGAGCTGGGAAAATTTTGCAAGACAGACAAATCCGTCATTTGCGGAAATAACACAGAAATTCCAATTTCCAATTAAACTTGACGACTAAAACATTGTTCGCATCATCCCTGCTTCATCGCCTTTTGTTCGAATCGAGTAACTCAATCAAAACCTTGAAGTGAAGCCTTCTTTCGGACAAGAATTTAAAAATACCAGCAGAAAAAGAAAGGATTTTCAATACCGCAGAATTTGAGGTGTATGTCCAGACTTCCTTCAATGAATTTTTTCTTCACAGCATGAATGTTTCTGAGAGCAGCATTGATTTCTCCCTTGTAGCGACGAGAACGGAATATCGGAGTCGTGCAACGAGGACAAACCCTCTGCCCGATGACCTCCAATGACATTCGCATCCATTTGTCCAATCCAACAACTTCCATCACATGATTGCATTCGGGAAGAACGACGAATCTTTCGAGATAAATTGAAATCGATTTTGAGAGAAATTTAAAATTTTCTTTCGAAGTCCTGCTCGATTCGGTATCAGAAAATTCCCTTGTCACACCTCTCTTAGTTTTGGACCTGCACACCTTATCCCAGAAATTACCTAGATTCAGAGATCATCTCGAGTTTACCGTAATTGTGTTTTTATTTCAAAGGTCACGCAGCAGCATAAGTTCCAGGCAATTACAATGTTGATGCAATTGTTATGGAAAAGAAAAAGTAACATGCGAGTTCTTCAGAGATAATTACTGTATGTAAATATATTTCGAATTAATCACGTACCTCGCGTCTGGTTCTTCGCTAACGTCGTTCAAGACAAGATCGAAGAACTCCACGTTATCCGCGGAGCATTCTCGACACGGCGGGCACATTTCCCCGCAAAGTCCGACGCATTTGTGATGACAAAGAAGAACCTTCGCGCATGGTTCGTTGCATCGATCATCGCCTGTGCCGCAATCTTCGGAACACCTGCGTTTACACGGCTTATGGGGACAACCGCTTGCGCACTTTTCCTGCGAAACAAATAACATTCCAAATTCCACGAATATGCAGATTTCAGAAAAATCCCAAAGAACACATTGACGAACAAAATTCACGGAGAATATATATGATGCTGACTTTGAGTCGGCGGCCAGGAAAAAAGCTGACCGATTTTCAAACAGAATCCTTTGAGATCTTTCAACGTTTAAAAACTGCAGACTCAATTGAAAGTTGAGAGCTCGGTTCAATTACATTCGCATAAAATTTAAATTCATGCTTTCATCCAATACTGTAAATTTAAAAAAAAACTAAAAAAAAGTATATCTATTTCTCTGTTACATTTATCGGGCCAAGAAGTACTGTACATTCATGCTGATTGAAATTCATGAAACACATCAACGAATGAACACATCAACGAATGAACACATCATCAAATAAATGGATTCGGTCTTTTAATTGAATTTGTTTGTATTTTAGATAAATCAAACCTATCGCAAAAAAAGTACTGTACATTTCAACTCCCTCATAATTTTTAGGAAATTAAACTAGCATAAACCCACAGTTCTTGGTGTACAGTGGTCATCATGTTATACAGTACTGTTGTCCCACAGAACTCCTCTGTACATACTGTACTGGGTGAACCAGGAAAAAGTGAACCGATTTTTAAATTCTCAAATATCTTGGCAGATACTTGAGCTACAATGAAAAAAGAAACAACCGAATGAAAGCTTGTTCAATTTTCTTTAGAATGATTTTTGGTTTTATAGTCCCAAGCGTCATGGCACGCTCAAAAAATCATTTTGAAAGATAACTTTCAAAAAAGTTGTCAGGCATCTTTTTGGACTAAGCTGCTGTTTTAAAGGGGTGGTTGCATGAAAGAAGTAAATGCAGGATGCAACAATTTGACCAGTAAACTTCATGTTTGTATTGCAGGGTCTGCACATGTTCCCAAAATTCAGAATGAGGGGGAAGGGGGGGGGGGGCATTGACAAGTAGGATGTTGTGGGGCTACCGTTGTGCACGCGTGGTGCTGGGTGTTGGCCTCGCGGCTCCCGGAGACCCATTGCTTGAATATTTTTTTCTGCGGTGTAGTTCCTGCTTTGACTTTATGCAAGCATTGTTTGTAGCAAAACTATTAAAAATCAAAATCCAGCATAAAAAGTTATTTATCTGGCAACTTCACCGATCTAGAAGTTTTGTGTAAGAGCAATTAAGACGGGGGAAATCTTGCGGAAGAAATCCCTAGTTGTTCCTGCAACAACCAATTGCTGTTTTTCATTTCCAAACTTGGATAAAAGCCCAACCGCATAAAAAGTGTATCCCTGGCTTGAAAGAAAAATTCTTACTCTTTTGCTAAGGTAAAAATTGTGCGTGGCTTCCTATTCTACAGGAAGACGTCTCACCATACAAGGAGTGCACAGCTCCCAGCACAGCTTCTTGCATGCAGAATGTGGACACGAATTACTGCACTGTTCCCTGCACGGCGGGCAGTTGGAACTACACGGAACCTTGCAGATGTGTCCACACACAAGTTTTCGTCCGCAAGGATCTTGACAGGGCACATGTATCCTGCCTTGAAGACAATCCGAACATTTTCCAACACACTTGTGTCCGCACGACAAAATCGCCCCGCAGGGATGGTCGCAATACTCCATTTCTTCCTCGTCAGACAAAACTTTGCGGCTGGTTACGATGTCACATGGCAGTCTCACTCGATGCCCACACCTATTTATATGGAAATAATACGGTTCCATAATTTCAACACTAAACGAGGGTATTCCCACTTCTCATTGACATCGGTTATATGAAAGTTTTACCCTTTTAATGTATTTATATTTTCAGTTATTTTCATTTTATTTTTTTTTTAACTGGGAGGATGGAAAATAAAGGGAAATGGGGTGAGGAGCAGAACCTGCTTAAATGGAAAAGTACCCTGCTTAAGGACGCAAAAAGGGGGACAAGATCTAATGGGACTTGGGCAGACGTATCCGTAGCAGCTTCTCTTCCTTACCTTGAGACAGAAGATAAAATAAAACATAAACATAAGTTTTGTAAAATTTCTAGGCAGCAAGAAAAGTATCTCAGGCAAAAACTAGGGCTTAGAATGCTTACATGATATTTTTGAAGAGGAAATTTTAAAAAATTGAAATGAACCTTTTCTCTTAGAAAAATGCAAAATGCACTTGGGTTTTCATTTGTTGCAACAAAAATAATAATTGAAAAAAGTTGAAAATTACACAAGATATAGGAAAGTTTGTGCTAGAAACAAAATAACATTGTCTATGTTAGTCTGGCCTGAAAAAGTATTAACGGCTCATGACGCGGGTGGACAACTCTTACTATAACTGGAAAGTTTTCTCGTCACGCAGTAAATCTAAATCTTCTCTTGCGAACACTAAAAATAACCCCAGAATCTTAGAATAGCTTGGGCTGCATCATAATATTTTTTTCTTTTTACAGCTGCACCTACTCTAGAAATAACCAAAGACATTCAGAAGTGGGACAACTTTCATATACGAAGCAGATATAAAGTAGCATCGTTCAGTAACTTACTTTCCGACCTTCCCAAGGTTCATAATGACAGAGCATCTCGTTTTGCAGATGCTGGAGCACAGCTTTCCAGCGCATCTATGTCCGCACGGTAACATTTCGATCTCCTTTCGACAATCCGACCTTTCAGGAAGTTTCGAGCAGTCCAGCGTCACGGAATGAGAACAGTCCGGAATTGTTTTTTGAACCTGAACCCTGCAGCCGCCGCAGGGCTCGTCACACGTCTTCGGGCATGGGTGACCGCAAGGTAACATATTCTCGCACTATACACAGAAATCATCAGCACCATTTTCAACAACCAAAATGACATGTGATGAGTACAAAAGAATGAATGAAAAACTTTGGCATCAACAGAAGGGAAATTTTTCCAAGTTTGCAAAACCGTAACAAATCACAAACGTAGCAAAACGGAAAGACGAACCTTTGCTTCGCAAAGAATATCGCCATCCAAGTGACAACGAGCTTTCACGATATGCCCACAGGGCAATATTAAATCCACCAGTTCTTCGCAGGGGGGACACGAAACCTGATAACACCGTGCTGCCGAAATTTGCAACGTATATAAAATTATACTTTCACTTGATACAAAAACAGATACACTACTGTACATGAAATTTACATTTAATATGTCACTCAAAAACTTCAAATTTCTCGTCAAAGCGTTTTTTTTTCTATCGAAATCTAAAAGAAATCGTTGCATAATTTGATCATTTCAATATCATGGGCAACATATTTCACCGACGATAATAGATGAATAATTTTGTATCGCTTTCATAAAAGCTCAAGAAAAAAAGACACAAACCCTTCTGACGAGCGTTGAGAGAATTAAATCACCATTACGAAATGAAGAGAGTTTTTCTCACAATTGTTTCCGGATCACTGGGACATTCAGATCAGGGTATCAAATACTGTACTGTATACAGCAAGGCACAAGCACAAATTGACAAAAGTAAGGGTAAAATAAAGGAAAAATAGTATTAAGAATACCTGGACAGGGATGTTTCCTCGGACAAGATTTTCCACACGGTTTCCAACACCTGGATAACTCATGATCCGGGTCACTTTCGACGTGACAATATTTCTCACAAGCATGCCCACAATCCAGCCTGGTGTTGCACTTCGTCCGACATTTTACCTGAACCGTAATTTTGTTTTCAATTTTCAAAAACTGACACACTTGAACTTTTCATTAGATAATAAGTGCTACTCTAGAATTGGAGAATCCCTCGCAATATAATTGAGACAAATAAAAAGATTTTTGAACAGAAGTGAGAAACACCTACCTCAAGGACATCTTCGCAACACTTCATTTCTTGTAGATGATTGCAGATACTCAGCTTCCGCTCAACTTTCTCAGTACACGGAGGACAAGGTTCCTGCCCACATACGGATTTACACGGATGGCCTTCCGGCGAGGTGCATTTTCTTTCACAAGGCCAATTGCAAAGTCCTGCTTCAGTCCTGTGTTCCTTGTCCATCACGTGACAGAGACGATTGCACAAATGTCCACATGAAGTAATCAATTCGTTACAAATCTGAAAGAAACAAAAACCATCATCCATGGTCAGCGTAAAAAAAAACTCAAAAAAGGTTATGCTTTTAGTTCGGGGATGTAGATGAACTCACTCTGATGCAACCTCCGTTGGCCGGAAATTCTTCGGGTCTGAAGACGGAGACTATTTGATCCGGATGATTCTGACAACGTAGAGGCAATGCTCTCCCGATCTGATTCTCGTTCTCCAGAACATGCTTCATCTTCCTCCACAATTCACTTTCCGAACTCAACGCATCCATGTTTCCAACCATGAATAATCCTTTCCTGGCTCGCGACATAGCAACATTAATAATATGATTGTCCGTCTTCGAAAAGCCAACATTTCCTGCCAAGTTGCTCCTCACGAATGACAATAGAATGATATCGGTTTCTTCTCCTCGATAGTTGTCAACCGAGGTTATCCGAACCTCTCCGCACATCGGGAAACTGGCGACCAACTGAGAGTACATGTGCAATAAATCCATCGGAGATCTCCGATATTTTACGAACAAAAATATTTTTTCGAGTTCCAGAATCACATACCGAAGCAGAACGATACGTATTAGATATTTACAGAGTTTGTGGAGTTTTTAAAAAAAAAATCAATAAGGGAATCAGATAAAAGCGCAGTAAAAGATTTAAAGAAAAAGAATTGGGACGTTGCCAAAAATTAGCAGAGTTACTCACCTTTTTGAAGACAAGAAGCTGTTCTGAATAAACCGCCAGAATTGCAATTTGTTTATGTTTGTATCCTTGCAACAGAAGGTACCTACACAATGCAAGCAAAAATTCGGCCTCCATCTCCGGCTCGTTTCTTTCGCTCGTCAATTCCTTATTCTGAAAAATACCGAAGAACCAAAGCTACTGTAGACAGCAGTCGTATGATCTTTCCACTTTTAATATTGAACAATTTCGAAGTGTGATAAGTTTCCTATGAATTGGTTTTTTCTTGAATGGCTGAATAACTCACTGCTGCATCCTCTGTGACGTTGTGTGAGACAAAATACACATTTTTGTCAATCCCAAGAATGTCATCATAATTTCCGACACTCTCATGATCTTGAAGATCTTCGCGAACATTCAGCTTGATCAAGTTTGAAATGTCAGCCCTCATTCGATGTTGCTGACGCAAATGTTCGACCGGAATGCCGTTTTTGAGCATTCTTTCGAATAACGAAACGTCCAGTCCGACGTTTCCAGCAAGCTGGAATTCATGCGTTGACGGCTTGAATTGCTGATCACCTGCAAAATCATCCATCCAATAATCCAACGTTTTCGGAGTCTGAAAACTAAATGCTTTACCGATCAGGATAAGGTGCTCGCAATGGGACGACAAACAGCACACGGTATTCGATTCCAGAATTTCCGCAGCTTCTTCAATTACCACTATAGAGGAGCGAAATCAATTATTACCGTTACGACGTGGTACAAGTCATCAGATAATCAGATATAATAAACTCACCAATTTTCGCCTTGATATTTTGCAGCAGAGAAATATTTTGCGCAGCAGCCGTAGTAGTCAGCCCAACGACATCCGAAGATATGGCATGAAGTAATAAGGCTCGATCTTGAGCTTCCTTGTATCTTTCAACCAATCTCTCGTACTTCTCAATCCCATGATCGATTTTCTTGCTTATCTCCCGTAATAAAAGGTTTGTCCAATATCGATAAATTAACCACCGCGCTTTCGGCTTCGCGTTGATCCAGTCTTCCTCAGGTCCGATCAATTCCTCGGGTGGCTTAAAAAGTTCCGAGTTTGCCGCCACTTTCAAAAGCATGGAATCAGCTTGAAATCTTGCCCTCGCGTTTTTCTTTTGTTCCAAATCAGTTTCAGCTTTCATCAGCTTCAGCTACACATATAAAAATAATTATAGTAGATTAAAAAATTAATCTAAAAAACCACATTTTGAAAAAGCAAAAAATAACCTTAAACGTGGTGCGCATGGAGATTGTTGGGAAGAAGTGATATACAAATGAAATAGATGCGCACCACATTTAAGGTTATTTTTTGCTTTTTGAAAACGTGGTTTTTTAGATTAATTTTTTAATCTACTATAATTATTTTATTCTTTTTAAAAAATATTCTTAAAATTTATTTTTTCACAAAAGATTGCATTGTCATCAGTTTCTAGGCTATCCTGAAAGTTTCAGCTTGCTAGCTAGTCTGGAAGTGAGTGAAATTTGAGTTTCAAAATTTGATCGGGACAAACAGACAGACAAGAAAGTGAGTTCATAAAAACGTGGTAAAAACATGGTAATAACATGCAGCGTATGAATTTCATGGAACGGAATTCGCGGGATTGACCTCGTCAACATCTATATATAGGGTGAAGCATTTGATTTTATTCATATGAAGGAAATCTGTCATTCAATACTATACTATGACTTTGAAACTAAAAAGTTTACTAATAAAAATGTTTTGAAAATTGGGAAAAGAGATGGAATTTTGCCTGACCAGACGAAACATGGTTACATCCCTTGAGTCTTCAATACGATCTTGCAGCTTCTTTGCATTTTCATTCACGATCATCGCAGCGTTTTCCACAGATTCCTCGAAACTCAGATTCATAATCTCGAAGTGACGACGGATACATTCATTACCCTGTTCGGCTGTCATTAACACTGTTTCCCGATGGTCATCGTAAACTGATTCGATTTTCCTCCGTTGTGTCTCAGCTGAGGCTTCATCCTCAATGCCCAAGTCAAAGTCATAGATTTCTGTTGGTGAGTCTTCCTTTTGATAAATCCGAGGGAAATCCGATGCCTTCCGGGAGGAAAGCAGAACTTCATTCTCGCCTTCCAGAATTTGTTTTAAAATCTCTTCGGAAAGATTGTCAGGATGCTGGTTGGAACGCAGCCAATTGGCCAGACTAAAATCCAAAGCGAATTTGTTCGGTATTTGCAACCCGAACTCGCGCAATGCTTTCACGGACAAGATTCCAGCTCCCGAAGAAACGCCTGAAATTCGAGCAACAATAAATGACACGGCATCTGTGCATAGTCACAGAAAATAAAACTCTCCCGCCACATCGTTGTAACGTCTCATCCTAAAATTAAGAATGCGAGCGACATCTACCAAAAGTCGTACTCAATGGACGAAGAGTAGCGAATCTTACTGGGGGATACAATGGAACTTTTCAAAGAATGTACAATACTCTGTATATACACAAGCGAATTGTAACATTTTGATTACCGTTTCTCAGGATCTCCAGTTCCCTCAGAGATTTTTCCAGATCCAGCAAGTGCGTTCTTATGTTACGACAAAGTTCGAATTCGTATCCGTGAGATTTTTTTATCCTGTTCCGACCATTATATGCTGGCTCCATCAGCAACTCATTTCGAGATTGTCCGCCTATCCTGAATATGTTTTCAGTAAACCGTCCAACTTCTTTCAAAAATGTATCCAATACATGCTGCGTGAAGCACATGATCAAAATAGGACCATCACTGTCAATGTTGAATTCCTGACGACGCGAAAGCATAGCTTGAACAAGCTTCACGCCGATGAAGGTTTTACCAGTTCCTGGAGGACCTGCATACACAGTAAAATTTACAAATATTATACAGAAGCAATGCATAAAATTCGAATTATTATCAGCTTGAGCACTTATGAATTTTGAAGCCTCCACAAAAGGCTTCTCTGAACTTCGGCAAGAAGGAACAACTACAACACAATTACACAATCGCACCAAGTCGATCAACATGGAACGTGTAATGTGAACGTCTTATCAGGCAGTATACAGGCACACATCCAACAGCTTCACCGCATTGAAGCACTGGCTCAATTAAAATCAAGTGAATCTATATGAAGAATCAAGAACTGACCTTGAATTAAGGCGAACTCACGACAAAGACTAGCCTTGAATGCACGAAACTGAGCTTTGTCCAGCCCAAGTTCCTCAGGTTCCGGCCATTCGCCGGAAAAAGGATTCCCCACCAAATTTCGTCCTCTGAATTCCAAAGGGAATACCTGCGACTCCTTGCCTTCGTGATCCAAGAGATATTTAGGAACAGACACGATATTTTCAGCATCCACAATGTACTTCTTCAGTGAATATTTCTCCAAAGGAATATTTCGCAAAGCAAACATGATCTGACGATACGACTCGAAGAAAGCAGTGGTTTCCACGATCAGGAATTCAGGACTGCCCATCCAAAACTTCAAGTTTAGATCATCAGTTTCAGGTCGTATTTTTACGATCCAATGCTTCGCGTCTCGCAATTTTCGCTCCGCAATAGACGCAAACATTACGCTTTTGAAGTTATCATTAGTAAGGCATAACACGGAGCCGTACATCAACCGCCTTCCAATTTTCCATGGAACTTGACTTGAATTTGACGAAGAAATTTTGAGTTCGAAGGTGACACCGACTGGTTTGCGAACAATCCCAGTAATCACTCCTTTCCCATAAATCCCAACACTGAGAGTCTTGTGCCAAGCGGCGAAAGTGCGGCGGTCATTTTCAATTCGTTTGGAGATTTCCGCTACTCCTTCTCGCAAGGGTTTTATGAAGTCTTCTCTCATCAAGCGGGATTGAACGTGAAGATAATGACTGATGTTCAAATATTGACCACTCGTGAAATCTGCGTGCAGAGCCTGATGCTTCTCATCACCCAGCAAATCATTCACCGTTGGAAGAAATGGAAACGTGCGGAAATCCATAGAAGTTTCATTTACGTGAAATATAGCTTCAGAATCCTTCATTTCTCCGAACAAAACGGTGCAGTTATTGCACCATTTCACCCCGATTCAGCACGTACCAAGCAGTACAGTAGTCAAAATGAAAAGGAACCGCCCAATTTCATATGAACAATTATACAGTATAATTGCCACAGTGATGAAGAGGAATTCTCGGCACTTTCGTCAACCGGAAAAGACAGCCTGCAGAGGATCATCATAAAACAAGGATAAAATTCTGTAATAAGCTCAACAAAGAAGATAACACAAGTCAGAAATGAATTGATGTACCGGATTTCAACATGTTAAAGTTTATCTAACGCGTGGCATTCTTGTACGTCAAGAAAATCTAACGAACTGCGGCAATTATTGGTTTTTGCCTAAATTTATGAAGCACAAACAAATAACACATTTCAATTCGTTTCACACCGCTGTCTACCTCAGGCGTATAACTCATTCAAATACACATTCGCTTCAACCATACTGCGACACCAATTCTCTTTTGAATAACGAAATCGTGAGATACAGTATTGTATAGGGGAGGATTTGGACTATTGCGCTGATTTACTGTTATTACCCCAGCTCCAGCACATGTTGGACGTTTCCAATGCTCTCCCCGCCCTATAAATGGAAGGAGCCTCTTGCAGAAGCCCGAAGGCCTTCAAGGCCAAAACCCAAGCTTTTCTTTTCCAAGAACAGGTTCAAAGACGGAGACAGCGAAATCGAACTCATCAGGCGTTTTCTACTTCGAAATGAGTATATGGACCAGAGGGAGCACACTTCTTATACAGATGGTGCACAGGACGAAGGATTCTGTTACATGCTCACAACACATGGGCACACAGATCATTCATTAGCTACGACTATCTCAGCCGGGAGAGGACCACAGTTCTAAATGGCTAAATCGTGGGATACAAACCGGATGACTCACACTGGAAGCAGCTCCCGGAAGAAGGGGAGTAACGAGTTCTGAGCGACATCTTATCATTCCGTTGAGTCACTGCTGTGTTTGAAATATACTAGATGTCGTTAAATCAAATTCTAAAGTCTACAATGGAAGTACTGCACAATTTTATCAGAAACAGTGCCCGAGTTACCTGAGAAGGCTCCATGATGAAATCCCGTAGGAGAAAAAATCCCGCGGCCCAAAAATCCCGTAGGCCGGAAAATCTCGCATGGTCCAAAAATCCCGTAGGTACGAAAATCCCAATTGTACTACAAAATTGTAATATTGTCTGTAAAGGTTACCCTTCCAACTGTCTAGAAGGAATAAAAATCTGGTGGATTATGAAATTGTGAAAGTGCAAGGGTTTTAATTCCTCCCAAGAGTTTGGGAGGTTTAGGAATTATTTTTCTCAATAGAATCTCACCTTCACTTCCTCATCTTTCTCAAAAGAAAGGTGAGGAAGCCTGGGAAAGATGTAGCCTTCATTTGGAGCCTTCATCCCTGCATTGTTTAGTATATAAACTGTGTACTGTACTATTTTAATGATTTTCACAGCTCAACTTTCCCTTCTGAAGTAATAAACTTGATGCATCAGTTTGGGTGGAAATCTTGTAGAGTTGAAAATTTTTGGACTTTTTATATATTTTTTATTCTATTTATTATACATCATGTTCTGTATATTGAATAACAAGATTGAAAATGAAATATCACTATATGCATAACTGCGTGTAGACTTCTTTGATAATTTTGAATTGTTTAATTACCATTGCCCTTCTGTAGTTTTCTAACTATGTTTTCCTGATATGAAAACGTATTTTTCGGGATTTTCGTACCTACGGGATTTTCGGACCTTTCGAGATTTTTTGGGCCTACGGCATTTTCGGGCCGCGGGATTTTTTCTCCCACGGGATTTTATCCTGCACCCGAACAATCATACAGTACAATAGCCACAGTGATGAAGATAAATCGTCAACAGGGAAAAGACAGCCTGAAGAAGATCATCATAAATCAAGGATACAATTTCAGAATGAAATAAGCGCAACACAGAAGATAACAAAAGTCAGAAATGAATTGATGTACTGGATTTCAACATGGCAAAGTTTATGTAACTCGCGGTAATCTCGTACGTCAAGACAATCTTACGCACTGCGGCAATATGGCTTTGGTCTGAATTCTTGAAGCCCGAACAAATCACATTTGAACTCGTTTCGCACCGCTGCGTCAGATGTTTAACTCCATACAAATACACATTCGCTTCAACCACTGAGATGCCGAATCTCCTTGGAATAACGAAATCGTGAGATACAGTACAGGGGAGGTTATGGCCTATTGCGCTGATTTACTGACGCAATATTACCCTAGCTCCAGCACATGCCGAACGTTTCCAATACTCTCCTCGCCCTATACCTGGAAGGAGCCTCTTGCAGAAGCCCGATGGCCTTCAGGGACAAAACCCATGCTTTCCTTTTCCAAGAACACGTTCAAGGATGAAGACAGCGAAATCACACTCAATAGGCTTATTTTTACTTCGAAATGATAAAAACAAACAGAGAGAGAGCTTCTTCTAAAAATGGTGCACAGGACCAAGGATTCTGTTACATGCTCACAACGCACCAGCACGCAGCTCATTCATTAGCCAAAATTATCCCAACAGAGGGAGGACCACAGTTCTAAAAGGCTAAATCATGGGATACCCATTACTGCTGGATGATTCACACTGAAATCAGCTGCCGGAAAAAAGGAGTTCTGAGAGACATCTTATCGTTCCTTCAAAACATGCAGTTTTTGCTGTGT
This sequence comes from Notodromas monacha, assembly GCA_905338405.1. NCBI lineage: Eukaryota > Metazoa > Arthropoda > Ostracoda > Podocopida > Cyprididae > Notodromas > Notodromas monacha. The sequence goes on from CAJPEX010000795.1 coordinate 30,746, forward strand.
TTAAAATATACTAGATGACGTTGGACCAAATTTGAAGTCTACAATTGAAGTACCGCACAACGTAGAGTAATGAATACGCCGCTCACCTTGGGGATTGAACACCCATAATTAAAATGCCGTGGACATTTCTCGCCTCAGGCTTTGACATTCCTTGTCTATTCAAGTCGAACAGTACATTTATTAAGACTCATTCCATGCTATGAAGGCAGCTCCGTGCTCCCTTGTTTGTTGTTTTCTGTTTGAGCGAGTTTTGATGTATGCCCAGCTCATATGTAAGAATTAAAAGTCCCTGGCTCACAAGTTCTGTAAATGGTAAAAAAATCACTTTGAAATTTCAGATTTTCCTTGTACAAGCAGGTTTACATGTATGATGTGGAGAAAATTCCGCTGTAGATACAGCAAGCAGGTAGACCGCAAAAGTTAACCTTCAAATCTGAGGACCATTACGCCGTCGTAGAAAAGTATTCACTTCCTCCTCCAAGTACAGTAATTCAATGTTAACGAGTTAGTGATAGACAAGAATGCGATCAGTCAATCAGCAAACACGGCTTCTCCGTCGCGGGGAAAACGTCAAGAGTTGATCAGCGTTCAATTCAACTGTCCAGTCTTGGCAGCCACGTACCTAGATAAGATGCGTCCACATCCATGGGCAGCACAGTACATTGAAATACAGTATTCTCCAATGCCGATCTGGTCAGGAGAAAGCGTTTCCTGCATCATCGTTGAAAGGCCAGGAAATTAGGGCAATTTGTTTCTCGACAACAGGTTTCTCGCAATTTCTTTATTCCATTTTCCACGATCGCGCTTCAATCCCATGCACATCATACGTCAATGAAAAAACCAGTTAACGTCGCCTGTACACAAAACTGGAGAACAGATGCGCAAGGGAGGCTCTTCCATCGGTCTACAAGACTCTTCAGCAGTCACTCCCACGCGATGCTTATTCCTTCATTCACCTCCACTGCTTTTTCTGGCGCGAGGAGGAACAAAAATCACAACAAACGAGCTTCAAACGCCCACATCCTGAACCAATCAAGCGACACACTCCGCCTACTGCGACACCTTTAGCCACAGAAAATCGAATTCCGAGAGCCGTAAGCGGGTCTAGCCAAAAATCACATCCTCGCCGGAGAATAAAATAGAAACGCTTTCCAGGAAATCCAAGTGTTCTTCCCAACCACTGGAAAACTCGCTTGAAATTTTTCCGTCCTTTACAAAAAAAAAAAAATCTCTTCTCGAAACCCGAACAAAACTTGGAAACTAAAAAGTGAATGATACCCGTTTTCTAAGCGACTTCAACGCAGAACGGCATAACGGAAGATTTCCGCCGCCGCTGGACCATACAAATGCAGTGATCGGTGATTCCCTCGACAGATTTGCGATGAATGTTTTTAGCTTTCCTTTTCACAGACTCTTGCTGATCCCAAAGGAAAATTAAACAAAAAAATCCGGTAAAATATCTTCCACCAATATGAGCGACCGGAATACAAACGCAGCAAGTCCGAAAAGGGTGGCTCAAAACGATCCAGCAAAATTCACGGGGGAAAAATCTTCACCACCTCAAAAGGGAACGTACGTACGATTTTCGGAAGAGAAACAAAATAAACGGTTTTCCTCATGGAAAAATCTTCAAGCGAAATTCCCTAACGGCCAGGCTTACAAAAATCCGAAGTCCTAACCTAAATTCGCGGAGACGACGCAGAAATCATCGTTTCAGGTGGTGAGGAAAAAAAAAAACGATTCAATCGTTTCTGCCGCAGTTTGAAGCAAACCCGTGAGTTCCACAAAAATCCTCGCACAACAGACAGACTTCCTCTTGTCTTTTTCTTCCACATGTTTCTCCTTTTTTTTTCTTTACCCTCCCCGCCCACAACGCAATTTTCTTCCAAACAAAAGAGAAAAACATTTTTTCCTCTTTCTCCACAAGCAACGACATAATTTTGAGGTACACAAGAGAACAATCGGGAGGCTGATTGCAGTTTCCGTCAACTGAACGCAAGGTGACAATTTTTCTCGATTGGTTTGAAACGGGAGAACTCAGATTTACTCGATGCGAAAATTTTTCATCACATCAAGAAGACTTGAGCCAAGTAAATCTATCGAAATGCGAAGAATATTTTACCATTTTCTATTTCGAAAGCTAAAACTCGAAATTGATGCCTCATTTCCCAGAAAATTTATATCGATAGACTAATCCCTAGAACAGGATTCAGATTTAATGTACATCTTAATGTCTACAATGCCAAATATTAAGCCTCATTCAAGATCCGTCTCGAAGTGGAAGTATATGAATCAGGCTTCTACTCAAATCACGCGAAATTATGGCTAAAATTTTAACAGAAATTGGAATAGAACAACATACTGTATTAGGTTTCAGTCCCATTCTGTTTCGCAAGATTCCAATATATGTAATTTTAAAATTCGAAAAGAAAACCAAAATGTCTCGGTTCAAAATTAATTTCAGAAATTTTCAAAGAACGACATAATCGCGCGACAGTAACAGAGAGGAAATTCTTGGGGATGGCCAAAATTTGAAGTGAATTTGGGCACAGCAAGGAGAGAAAGAAAAAAACGGATACAATTTGGACACGAGACTCATTTTCAGGGAAACACGGCTCATATTTCGTTAACGACTCTGAACACACGAATTATTTCACTCTGAGTGAGCAGAGGACAACTGATCAAAGTCGCACAAGAAGTCCTTTACGTCCATCAGGAGGAAATTTAGCCAGCTCCTGAATTTCGCAACAGAGTTTACAAGCATTCTACCTCAACAGTTCTTGGCGAATCGAGTGGGGAAATTGACAACGCGAGTTCAGTTGACAAACAACCAGAAAAAAAAAAATCCGCAACGCGTTTTCCATTTCCTATCGGGCGACTGAAAGAAGAAGAAGGCTTGACGGAGGCGGAGAGCGACTATTGCCTATCGCTGGGCCTGGATCGGGATCTGTTGACTCCTGGCCGCACTGGAAGAGTCGAGCGGCTGGTAGTTGAAGCCGGCCTGGGCCTGAGATCCGAACGAGAAGTTCCCGTGGTGGTGGTGATGCTGGTAGTGATAGTCGCCGAACACGGACCCGCCGCTGGGCGCAGGACAATGCAGAGACACGTCCATCCCTTCGGGGTTTCCGGTCGGAAAACAACAACAAGACATTCGAGTCAGACCCACAGTCCGATGATTCTTGCCTTGGCAAAACTAAGTTTTCGCTACACGCCATCGACACTTCCTCACACCTCGTGCTCGTTTTCATCCATCTTACCCCCATATTTCATGGCAAATTTTTAAAACAAAGCTTAAAGAAACCGACCCGATTTGCGCATTTCCACGGAGCAATCTCATTTCTGGCAAGTATAAGTGGACGATTCGCGTAAGCCGCAAAAATACGGTAAATTACGAAGAAGTACTGCTAATGCACGAATTTGCTTTTGAATAACAGTCATCAGTTCTCCAAATGAACAACCATCCTATTTCCACATATTTAAAAAGAATTTGCGTTTGCATCGATTTTTCGTACGTAATTCAGCAGTCAGCACAGATCTGATGAATTAACTGAGCTATAAGCCGCATTCCTTGTGAATGCGTCGGAAAAATGTTTTACACAAATGTTATAACCTAGTCCGCACCTAAATTCGTTGAACAGTTTTTATGGGAGGAATACTGCATTACATTACTGTTCAATACCTGTATATTACAGGATAATGGCAATAACTTCAACGTCTCGACGTTACACAGAGAAGCATGGCGTCAGATAAATAAACAAATTTTATCCCGAAGAGCATTAAACTTACTATTAAACTTGAGCTGTTCGGAACAAGTCGCAAATACAATCGGAAGGTATTTGAAATACGGCACACTACGTACAGTACTGTTTATCACGTATCTGCAATAAATTCGGGCGTTGAAAGCAAAAAAAGATACCGGTACTCTTTTTGGCTCAACTCGATAAGTTTTCAATTTGAAATCGCTCCATACTACATGGAGTGACAAGGATAAAAATTGATTCAAGCGACAAGAAGGCATGGAGAACGTGAACAATCGCAGAGACGAGTCAAAAGGGGTTGAAAATCTAAAAACTCAATGGAGGTTAATTTGATCCAGTCGAATTTCCCTGTGATTCGAAAATCGTCATAAAAATCAATTTAAAGGAACTTCTTTGATTCGATAATAAAAAATATTGAAAACAAAATATTCAATTTTGAAGTAGGAATACATAATGATATCGAACGTATTTTGGGTGATCGAAGTAAAAACTGATGAAAAAGATCCGGGCAAACCCACCGTCGCAAATCTTTTAAAATTAAATACGCTACGAAGACATCTTGAACTTAAAAAAAAAAAAAACGTGAATTTTTCTCAATTATTTAGGGTGATCAATTTGGCCCTCTTCTGTCAAAAATAATGAAAAGATTTGACCTTCACGAACGATTCTAATCATTAACGGAAGTAATCATCTTTCACCACTACGAAGTTGGGTCATTGATACGACGTAATCATTCTACCATTGCGCGATCATGACGAGGCAAACCATAATCATATCAGGCCATAGTTCTGCTTCAGATAACGTATCTACTCACAACCCAGGGCCTAGAAAATTCGACCGAATAAGCCTATGGAAACGAATACAATCTACGTTCGCACTTGGAAACAAGTAACGTGTTTTCGTGAGTAACTAACTGATAAAAATAAATCCTAGTCACCATCTTGAATTACTCAGCTAATGATGACAAACTTTTCCAGGAAAATATATTTTCAAAACATACACAACGAGGTGTACGCTTTCTCATCAGGTACTGCTCGCAATCAGAATGATGCTTCAAATTTATCACACGCAGAAGAGAAATTCAAAAACCCAAATTAAATCATCTCTCGGTAACTTTGCCCTTCATACAAAAACTTTGCTCCAGACCGAAAAAATGAACAAAATCCCAACAATTTTACGGACAGCAAATTTTTCCGTGAACATCGCCCCTTTTCATCAAAGCAGCATAAAGGAATTCGCTAAGCACGAGAGGAAGGGTCAAATGGCGGAATTGTTTGCCAATAGGAAATGGCAAATGCCATTCACCTGACGGCGAGGAGGACAGTGTAGGGGGTCGACTTGAAATGCCGCTGCCGTAGCCGAAATTTCCGTTGCCGCTTTCAGAGGTGGAAAGCTTTGACAAGGCCAGCAATGTGTCTGGAAAGTTTGGCGGTGTTGCAGGGGTGTTGGCAGGGGTAATCAACTGCAAAACAAAGAGATGAATCAGCAATTCGCTCAAGAACTCGAAATACTTGTGATTCACGAAGCCTGTACACGAGGAACCAAACGCTCGTCACCAAAAAAAAAAAAAAAAAGATAAGTACAGTGCGTCAATAGAAGAGAAAAACTATCCTCCTGCAGTACTGTACTCGAAAATAAATTTCAACAAATACGTGAGCTCACTCGAAAGCATCGAAAGTTATCACGTAAAATTGGGTGACCCACATAATACTCTGAATCAAGATCCTGTCTCGTCTAAATCACCACCTAATAGTCAAAAATTTGATTAGAAAAATAATCTCAAAACGGCAACTTTAAAACCCGATTTGGCAATTACTATCTGCCTTATTATTGGGAGCATCCTTCAGCATCCTTCACATGCCGAATCAACCACAAGAACAATGTTGCGAAGTTCAGAAACCTCTTCGGAAGCTGGAACCGAATCGACGTAGATTTCGTCCAACTAGAATACCTCCAGGTAGAGACGCATTTTATCGCGAATAGCGTAATACAGTATTATAAAAATGTACCTGCAGAAGCACCATTGCAGTTCAACAGTTTTAAAAGTTGGACAAAAAAGGGGTACGCATATTCTCATGAATAGGCGATATTGAGCGGAAACTGTGCTTTGTCCACATTGAAAATTCCGTTGTAGAGCCTCATTTGGCGGAAAAAGAAGTGAAGAGAACCGATAATTTGCCCCACTACGGAAATTTGGAGGCATGTTTCAGAAGAATAGATTAACGCAGCTCAAATTCGATATTAAAGAATAACGCAATTCCATTCATATATATTTTAGATATGGAGAAACAATTAAATGGGTTCCGATTGAAGTCAATGGGAAATATTTTCCGACATAGGGACAAGGGCCGAAGACCGATTACTTCCGCAGTTCGGCGCCACACCGTCGTCCCAGAAATGCGAAGGATATGCTTAAAATTAATTCTCCTTTATGAATAATTTTCAATAATAACCGATGTTTTCTTCCCACGTCCCAGTCGCGATTCAAACGCAGAAGTAACCCAAACGCAGGAGGAGTTTGACCTCTCAATCCCGCCAACATGGAAGGAAAAACAGACGAGCGCGACATTGTTGCGGAAATCGTGATTCATGTTTTTTTTCTCCCCTCTCTGCCACAACAACGTTCGAATCAGAGCATCATCCGAGGCTTAGCTCTCGACGCAGAAACGTACGGTCACGCGGTTCCTGCGTCGCACCAACCACGATTCTAGTGAAGGGAAAAACACACCGCGAAGTGAGACACAGACACGCGTACGTTCGTACGTACGTTACTTCGCTTTGTTCCACCACCGCGCGGGCAACCAAACAAGCTCAGCCAGCAAAACATGCTTGGTTGAACCGCCTTCCTTATATTTTTTTCCCTTCTTTTATACAAGCAGTAAAGGACAAGAAACCTAGCGGAAGATGTTGGGAAACTCCGACGTTCGTGTCTCGTCGTCCGACGATTGCGACGAAGACGCGCTGCTTCTGTCTGCTCCGAAACATCCACACGCAACGCTAGCGAGTCTAGTCATTTACTTTGAGACAAAATATATATAAATAACTGTATTGTACTGTGCTGTACTTCGGGCAAACATAGGGCGCCATTCACTGTATTTACGCGCTAGATAGTCTACAACACTTCCGGAGTTCGGTAGGAAGAAGGCAAAAACAAAGAAGTCGGGAGCTCATCAACAAGTTTGGAAAACAATTCGAAAAAATGGGAAGATTCTCAGCCGAAAAAAATACAATGGTGAACCCAGCAACTTGGGGTAAATCGGGTTTACCTGCTCCGCTGGTACCTTTCAAAAATTAGTACACAGTCCATATACAGTACTGTAATTCGAATACCGTACTGTACTGTACTGGACATTTCTACAGCTGGACTCTTCTCTCCAAATCGATCCGGTATACAAGATTTCTTTTTCGTAACGATTTATTTTTGTCCCATTGAGTTCTTTTCTGTTATACGGGTTCTCTACAACGAATTTTTTTTGTCCCCTGAATTTCGTCGTACAGAGAGAGTCCACCTGAATCATCGTAGCCACAAAAATCACATCCGTGTTCCCGAACAACGACAGTTCCGATCATGACACTTTTTGCGTCAGTGACGATAGACGTGCAAGTGGAATTTGAATGTCCATACATGAACAAACCCCCTGATCGATCAGAGAAGTGAATGAATACGAGCCGTAGCGATTGATCAAATACAGTGAATCGTTTCGGTATCGATATTCATTCCTCAGTGGTTCAGAGGATTCTATTTGAAAAATACGGAAACTAGAAAAACTCCTTCAGAACTCTGTATAGAACTTCGTAAATCTACTCATCACTTTGAAAAGCACAGTACTCAAAGAATAAAAGTCTCAGGTGGTTTTTGAACATTTTTAGCATTTCTAATTTCATTCACAAATTCTACTCAAATCCTCAATGAGAAAGGTGCTCGAGGGATAGATGCAGCATTGGTCATTCGAACAGAAGCATCAGGTATTCGGAGCCAAATCATCGATCAACACGGTAGAGCTGAAAATCTGCGACGCAGAAAATCTGATGCACACATTCGCTAGAATTTTATACTTTCTTTTCGCTACAAAGTTATAACAAAGCAACTGCGTCAAAGTTGTTTATCGCAAACGGTGGCGGTATGAATATTTTTTTCCCTCGATAGATACGCATTCTAATTTTTTTTTCGACCAGCAACTCAAAATGGCGCTCTTCCTCTTGAAAATGATGCCTCGGTGGAAAAAATAATTGCGTGCCTGAAATACTCCATCCCTACGCCCATCGCATCGAAAATTGAGTCGAATGCCCCACTTCTTTACTCCGTTATCTCCCTTCATGTTCCACGCCGCGGATACAAAGCGAAGTTGGAAAGAACGGAGAACGGTTCCGAGAATTGTTTTCGTTCTGGCGCGCTTTAAAAATGAAGGCGCGCGTGTCTCGTTCCACGTTGGCATCAAAAAATCTTGTGCGTCGGAAACTTCTGAATCATGATTCGTGTTAACTACAATACTGTACTGTACTCAACTCGACGATCATCGGTTCAAAACGCTGACCCTTTGAGTCATCGCAGACGTCGAACGTGTCAACACGGACATTTTGAAATTGTACTACTGCACTGTGAACCCAGAAATACTCGGGTTACCCTTCGAAAACATATACAGTACAGTACAGTACAACTCAAAAACTGTCTGTGGTCTGCAATCCGTGGTCCGCGGAAGGTTTCCGCTGGTTCGCAGGAAATCGTACCCGGCAATTAAATTTATGGAAGGTAGAAATGAATTAGTGTGTTTTCTTATTCTAAAAATTTTGAAGGACTATGGCAGCTCAAATTATGTGATGAAAAATATGAAACACTTGGGACAAATTTTCATCTGCTGGAAACTGAAATACAGTACTGTATATCTTTTCACGTATTCATTCCGAGAAACCTGTCTTGATGCTCAGCTTTTCAATTGTTTGCTGACATTCAACTATAGCTGCTTCACTGGTTCTTGACTTAATTTTTGCAATGCAATTTTTGGGTAGAGCACTTCATGACAGGTATTTCCACGGGCCCGAAAAGGTTGGGGAACACGGGTCTAGAATTCTAGATACTGTACAGTAACATATTTTTACCAGATGCAAAGCGTCAAGAGAACCACGTGGAAAATGATAAGTAATCGTCGAAAATAATCGACGAACCGTGATTTACTGCATGAATGCACTGCGAAGTATTACTGAGCCTTTTTTGATATCAAGTGAGCTTTTGCTGTACCCTGCATTTACAAATACAGTACTGAATTGGTTCAAAATTGGGAATTTCTTGTATTATACACAGTATGTTTTTCTATAAAGCAATTGCTTTTATTCGACATTCAATGCTTTACACGTTGCACTCCGGTTGCTTACATGTTTTTTATATTCCAAAAAAGTCAAGAAATATGCGAAGCTTTCGGAAGACTCGATTCGTCTTAACGAAGGAAATTATCCTGACACTTGACAGAAAAATTATACAGACCTTTGCTGGTCTAATAAGCATGGGTTCAAAGCAGAGGTACGGTAATTTACCACTCAAGGATATTACCTCACCACCAACAGCCAAGTGCTTGATACAGGTAGGTGGCGAACCAGTTTTTCTTCGCGTGAATGCACATTGAACATTTTGAAATCACATTCAGTGGAAATAAGCTTTTCAGTCTAATCTGCGCAACACTGTCAGTCAGCACTTTGTTTACAAACATTCTCATGTAGATTACTGTACTTGAATCGCGAAAGGATGACAACATTTAGAGTAAACCATCCATGTTCAATACTGTAAAGTACTTTATTCAAATTTCCTCATTTTCTGCACCATGCTTGTGCTCCTAGAATGAACAGTATCTTTCAATTTTCAATTCTTGTCCTCCCCTGAAAGTTATTGCTGATGATTGCAATATCACTATTCAGCACTTCATTCCGAAAAAAAGAACAGCAGGAGAATCCATTACAGCCGCGGTGCTTTTTCGCAGATTACATTTTCAACTACTCCTGTTCGTACAGTTTCAATAAAACGACTTTTTTCTTGTACTGTATACAGTATTCACATCAAGTGAACAGCGAAACGACCAAATCTTGTTCCAGTTTTCGCTCGCAGTCGCCGAAAAGTGCGAAACACATTCCATCAATCCGGAACTTAAACATAGTACAGTACAGTAATGTAATGTACATTTTCAGTGTTGCGGGACAAGAGGGAAAAAGCCGGTTTTATTCACATTACCGTGAATTCCTTCAGTGCAGTACGAGTACGGTACCGTGTTTACCAGAACGTATTACGGAGTGGAAAATTTTAGCTGTGAATATTCTCCATTTTCTACGTGAATTATAGTTATACAGTATTGTACGTTTATTCATACAAATGAAGTCTTAAGATTCAAGTCCAAGCGTTACCGTACGTCTTCGTCGTACATGATATCCTGTTGATCTCTATATTTTGACGAGGCTACACCCGTCTTCGTGAATGCTCATCGTGCTTCTACAAATGTTGAAGCCATCCGTCTTAATTAAATTCGACGAGGATTTCGTCACGATTTTTTTCTCTCGTTCGAATAAGATTTGAAAAAGTGTGAAGCACTGTTCTTTCTTTCCTAATCCAGATGCGAGTGTCGACCGAGAGCCAGCGCAGCGATGGCAACCCAGTCTTACTGTCTCTCTTCCTGAAGATGGACAATCAATACTACACAACTAATCTAAACTTTCTTACCCCACCTTAAAGGGAAACAGCGCAGTCTTGGAACGCCCAGCAGAAAGGGAACACGTGGGAGGTAGCCAAAGGTCGACAAGCCATCACTGCAACTTTAATAAATTACCAATTTTCATCAAACCTTGAAAATTAATTCGAATTCCCCTAATACAGTACATATCACTTCAACCGCTTCAAAGATTAAAACCAATTTTGCAAGTTTCCGGGGATAATACGACCTAAACTAGAAATAAAATTTAGATTTTCCCATAGAGAGACAAAAAATCGTTGAACATAACATAAATTCTTGTTCGTGAAAATATGATTTAAATCCACACGAGTGCGTCGAGGTTAAACGTGATTTTGTTTTTATTATATAAACAAACAAAAAAATTATGAGGCTAATCACCTTTATCATTGAAAAATGCCAGAAAATTGAGACTGCATTTGCGGCCTAATGGCAAATTATCCAGCATAGGCCGCACCAAAGGTTTTTAGGACATACAGAATAAGCTAAAGAGAATTGCACACAAACATGCGTAAATAAGATTATTTTCGTGTAAACTTGGATCAGGAAATTCCCAGTACAGTATCTCGCATCAACATTTCCACGCAACGGAAAAAAATAGAAACAGAACGTTGTGTAGCAACGCCAAACAAGGCTGCCTAGAGGAATCAGATCACGTTCACACCACATGGTGAACACATGGCAGTCGCGTAAACAACACGGACGAACAACGTGCGCTGACTTCAGTTGGGAAAAAAAAGGAATAGGTAAGGTCGCATAGAAACATGGAAAACATTTGAAATTGCGATTGGGAACAGCAACAATAATACTGAACGACGGTCTTGTTTGCCTACTTGATTGAAAAGTTCCATTGGTATCACTGAAGTTCCAACAAACGTCGGATTCCAGAGCAAAAAAAAGCATTGAAACCTACGCGCAAATGAAATTTGTTTTCCAAAGCTCATTCCACATTTACATTTGAATAACATGCATTTGATGTGCATGATTGTTTTTGTAACGAATCTTACCCACAAGATATCAATTCCATCTACGAAAGAGTTGAGAAAAAAAAAACGTTCCGCAAAATTAGAACGACACAGTAACAGCGAAAATTGATCAATAAATAATCAAACGACGTTATGAGGACCTGGAAGAACGGCATGTCTATTCCAATGAAAACATTCGAAGATAAAGAAACTGCAGATATCACACGATTGATCGTTTTCCGCTGTCATAACACTTTCAAATTGATGGTCGGGGACGAACGATTATTGCGTCACGAAATAAATCGTCAACACAAGTTGTGAACGGAAAAAAAGTTCGGTTATTTCTACAAAAACATGATCTTCAAGGCCGGGTAGGGCTTTACTTTATCCTCTACACCACCTAGATGTCGCCCAAAACATACTTTCTTCTTTATAATCAGCGTAATGCAGATCACGCGACCCGTTCGGGACGTTGGCAGCTTTGACCCCAATAGCTGCCGAACTTCCTTTTTATATGCTGGAATACCGTAATTCAAATTTTCATTTTGAAGCCAACATTTTTCAAATGATGTAAATTTTCAGATCGATCTCCAAATACAGCTCATGACAGGTCCCCCTCATTATGTACTGCATCAGGAATTAATCAATTATTGAATTCAGCAGCAGTAGAAAGTACTTTTCTTGCAATCCAAAAATCATTTGACTGTTGGATCGAAATTTGAGAGTTCGGTTAAGAAAACTTGTTCCTGTACAACAAAAAATGAACATTTTTGCCAAATGAGGTTTCACCTCGTATTCACCTTCTTCGTGGAGTGAATCGAGATTTCTGAAGATTTTTCGGGGATCCTATTTTTTGTTGCATGGCCCACAACCAAGGAGTCGCAAATGGGGCCCATGGCGGGGAATGGGTTAATTGAATAAGGTTTTGGATTCGGTTTAGGATGATCAGCACGCGTTTGGTCAAGTTCAAAACTGAAACGATACCTGCCAAGTGCCATGACATTCAATGAAATCTACGTTCTGTACACTGAAACGGGCCTTCAAAATTTGCCTTTCATTACCGTCAATCATCATTCAAAACGCTACCATTTTCCTGCGTTTACGATGCCTAAAGATGAGGAAAAAGAGCTTGAAGGGAGTTCGAGCTGGCAACAGGACCGTTTTCCTCATCCCTCCCACAGAATCCATTGAAACACAGCCGTCTCCCGTTCCCGCCATCTCCCATGGGCACCGTTCCAAGCTCAGCTTGAGAGCTATACCACGAGTGACTTCAAAATTCAATGAATGGATTCCGATGAACTAATTTTGAACACGTCACGATCGGGGATACGGGTTGAACAAGAATGCAACACACCGTCAATGATTTTCTAACGTTCCGGAGAACCAGCCAACGAAGATCATCTAGAGCTGTTTTCGTTCGCTCAATCGACACTGAAAAATATTGTCATAAGTGCAATGCACTGCGTTTCAGAATGATGTACAGTGAAGTACAATACTCCGATCTGATAAGCAATTATACCTCTTCGCCGTTGAAGTCTACAATTCAACACAGTTCCCTTTCTCTGCGAGCAGTGGGCTAACCACACAATAGCTGGATTAGTTACTGTATTGGAGGTCGAATATTTCTACAGCTATTTTTCGTAACCAAAAAAAAAACTGAAAAGGCTAGAATGACGAATGTAACTTCAAATTCAATCTCCATTAAATCGCTTTTGAATTCGTCTTCATATATTTTTCTGTTGCACAATACAGTATTATATTTTATACGACCAGTTCAAACAAGAGTGCCTTTCTGTTTGAAAAACAAAAACAAAAACAAAAATGAACAATAATTGGACACATTGCGTTGAATGAGGTTTGTGCTGAAAAAGTAATTGGAAGCGAATTTTCACACTATCCAATTAATCAAGAGGGAGTATGCTAAGAAATTTGTTTAAAAACTTTGTAAAAAAACTAATTTTCGGGTACTATTTCGATTTTTAACGATTTCTTCGCGACAGGAATTTCGTTCGTAGAAAGTGTGTGAAAAATAGCAGCACAAAAGTTGGTCGTAAAGACCGTTCGTACTACCGTATGAGGTACCACTGAACTAATTCTTTTTTTCTCATCGTGAATGCTTCAGGTGATGAAAACCCCCCAAAAAGCACCGATACAAATTAACTACAGAATCGGAGTTTGTAGAGACTCAAGGATGTCAACAGAAAAAGTAGATCAAGTCTCTCGATTCGAACAGGAGTCGTAAAAGGCAGCTATAACCAGAAAAAATACTGTACAGTATCTAGATATGGAGACAGCAAGTTTTAACCCTATCAGCTAGCTACACACAGGGATCAAATAAAGTTTCTCCTTTTTTACAGTACAGTACAGTAAAGTCTCAGTTGTCAGCTTGTCAAACATGACCATGAACTCGCTCCCTCAGAGAAGGCGACCCTGTCCTTCCCTCCGGTTCCCTCTTTCCCTCCAACTGTGTTGTTGGTGCGTAGGAAATGTAGAAAAACATGGCCTCTTTCCTAGCAGCCAGTTCCAACTCGCAATGGCTGGATGCCACGAAGCAAACCAGCACAGCACACGCTGGCAGGCAGGCAGGCAGGCAGGCAGACAGACAGACAGACAGACAGACACGGACAGCGTTTCACAACTCATTCCGGCACCTTCTCTTTTGAGGACACGTCTACGAAGGTGATACAAGAGGGAAGACTGAAGAAGGAAACAACTAGCCTAGATGGAAGACGAATGCATCAGTCAACAATCAAGCTAGGAATACATCGTTCCTTTCGTATCCCCGACAGTCTCAGCGAAGTACTCAAATAGAATAACATTGGATGCCAGGATGTCTGAAGAACTACAACCAGGAAATTCCTTGATAAATAATCAACGATGATAATGATTCATCATGCAGTGCAATACTTCAGATTTCCTATTTCTAAACGTTTAGAAAACAAAGTTTCAAAAATGGCGGCCATAATCGAAAAAAATCGGCATCAAACCAAACCAGACTACAGTACAGTAAAATCCCTTTACAGCGACGCCGTTGGGACCAGTTAAATACTGTAGCTTCGTTTTAACGAAAAATTCATTATAAGATAACTCATTCAACATCTGCTTTCGGGAAGGGACCTAAAATGACTCCGATGTAATCGATTATTCGTTATACCGAGATTCTACTGTATTTTTAAATTGATGCACAGTACATGAGAGCGTTAAGTCGTACCAATGTAAATAACCTAATACAGTACTGTAAGTCAAGGATTTCACTTAATCTCCGGAATTTAAATTAGACTTACTGGCAAGTAGTACTGTAGTAACTAACACAATCCCGTACGTTTGAAATACATGACCTGGAAAAGCTCCAGCTAAACTAGATCCAGGTGGATTCCCTCAGGAATGAATTTTATGGGACCATACAGATGGTTTCAAAGAACCCCTTCACAACATTGGGTGATCACCGTAAGTCATGCAGAGTAAATCGTTGAAGAGATCCCACCCGTATTTCCAAGTACAATACAGTAGTAATACACTATCGTTAACCACCACTTGCCCAACTGACGAACAAATATCGAAGTTACAGGAATACAAAATTCACATCTTACTAGCATCACCTACCATATAACCAATCCAATCCAGCAACAAACCCATGAATGAACTGGATTTGGATTCAAATCAAATACTGTACAAAAGTACAAGTGTACAGTAAAATATGCGTAAAGCTTCTGTTTGCGCATAACTCAAGTAAATGCTTCACTATTGCCCCTTCCTATAAAACACCATAAATCCTGCACTGAATCAAACTTGTGTTCATCATATGTGGGTAAATCAGAAAGTACTGCCAAGAATGCTTGAATGCAGTACTGTATTGTATGATCATATTACATAAAGTGAGCCGCAAAATCAACAAAACGCAGTCTCAAAAAATTTTACTCTTTTGATTCAAAAGATTCACCAGAAAAACAGCAACGTTATAAAATCTGCCAAGATTTCTCTGACATGAATTCATGAACGGATGACATCTCCCCCTTTTCTCATGTGAAACTTGGAAGATTGCCCATGGATTGCTGGCTCATAAAATCAAGAGAGACGGGGTCCACTTTAAAAAAAAGGGGGGGAGGGTGAAAGGATTGCCTCATTTCTTGGCACTTGGTTTTCTCAATGGCTTTGACTTGGCCACAGCTGCTGTATTCTTCTCATCCACGGATGGTTTCCTCGATGACGATTTCTCCTTTGAACCCCTGGGAGGCTTTAAGCCAACATCAACCACTTCCCCAGTAGCTTCATTGACCTCGTTACTTGTAGCGGGATGTTGCTTTTGTTCCATTTTCATTACTTGACTCTTCTTCTGCTTTTTGTCCCCATGAGACTGCGCAAGGGCCGGGTTCTTCTCTTGGTCCTTTTTGAGCATGATGGCAAAGTCATCACCAACATACTCATCATCCCATTCATCCTCCCAAATGCTCTTCTTCACCAGACCTTCCTTGACACTATCATCATCATCTTCTTCATCGCCAGCATCATCATGCCGAGACAATTTTGTCGCATAGTCATCAGCTGGGAACTCCTCAAATTCATCGCCATCGTCTTCAAGTCCCACAGAGTCTAATGATGACACTGAATTAACCGATGCTGACCTTTTAACTTCTGATGCCATAATTCAATCTATTAATTTCAGGTGCTAAGGAAGGCATTCGAAAGTTGCGCATGAAATAATTTGTTAGTGGGACCTTCAACAGGCTCGAATTTAGAAAGCAATTCATTTTCCCCAACTTATTTTCAAACCCTGACCATCAGGAATTTTCCATCGAGAAACTAGCATTTTCTAAAAGCATCTCAATCATGTTTCATTGTCTAGACAAATTAAAAGCAGGCGCACATCTTGAGAAAATAAAAAAAATGTTAGCTCAGAATTTCTTCAATCAATATTATCTTTAACTTGATTAGATAACCGATTCAAGGATACTGAAAACATCTTCGCGCAATAAACCCAGCAAATGAGCCATAGGTAGGTTGATATCTTGTTATGTTCAGTTGAAATTTGCATACACACGAAAAAATTTATTTTTAAAAAGAGCCTTCGAAATACAATGAGCAAACTGAAGAGCTTCTGATTTTACTTCTCAAACTTGTGAACTTCCTCGATTTTATCTAAAATTTTAAATGCACCGTAGTTATTGCAAAATACATACCATGTTTCCAATTAGTGTACATTACAGTACTGTACAGTATTAATTTTGTAGAATCAAGAACTCGATTTTTTCATCGTAGTTATACAACGTTGGATATCAATTCTGTATCTGGAATCACTCGATCAGCAGCCATGTCACAGATATGCGTCTAGGATAATACAGTATGCATATCGGATTTCAACTTAATTGGAAAATTAGGAGTGGGTCAAAATCAGGTGTAATTACAAACTGTAATACTCTCAAATAGTCAAAAAAGAAAATTATTTAAAAAATTAAATTTTTATTGAATTACCAAATGTTGGAAAGCTCGTTGTGCGAAAAACTCTTTTCGAGCCAATATCGCTGATGAACGTTAGCTTCACATTTGATCTGGCCTTGCACAATATACAGCGTACAGGCATTTTTCGAACAAGATTTTGAAGGAAATTCGCTAAATCAAAAATTGCACCAGGTTAGAAAAAAACTCTTATAACGCTTTAACCATGAAAAGATGTGAATATTTTATCCAAGGAGACAAATCTTGGTAGAATTGGCAGATGTGTAAAAACGCTGAGCAACCATGGGTGGCCAGAAACGCGGACTCTCAGCGGAAAACGGAACAGATAGACGAGGATTTAGAAAGAGGTCACATACACGCGGACACACCGGGTCAACAACCCGGTGCCAATACAAGCAAGTGTCTCGCGAGATGAACCCCGCACCCACCGAGAACCCAGGGTTGCTGGAAACCTTCGCCTTCGCAACAAACACAAACTCCGAGCCACGTGTCGTAGCATTGATTTACTGCCTAGCAGATCGTGAAGACGACGAGGCTACGTTAAGTTTCATCGGTGTCATCAATTCGCGGAAACACTCGCCCAAAAACATTCTTGGCAGCTGATGACTCAAAGGATTTCAGCACAGTTTTGCCATCAATAATTGCAACAACATGCCTCACTGGAAATGCAAGAGCAGTACTGCACTTCGGAGGGCTACCTCACAAGTTGTGCCACTAATTCCCTTCTCATCACTACAAGTGCACACGGGCGGAAATCATTTTTTCGGCGACGAAAATCAAATCGATCACATTTGCGATTTTCACCCAATCCAGTAGGAATGAACAAAAGAGCGTGTTCGAAGTGAAACCCAACTTCCTGAGGAACCTGGGTTCACTTGCCAAAGAAAATCTTTCAATAGATACGATGGCATATAGTCGCAGTTTTCCAAAATTTCAACTTGAAAACTTTTTGAAGAAATGCAAAGCACGCGTCCACGATTTTTCCCCTTTCCGCCAATTTGAATGCTCGTGAAGGTTAATACAGTATTCTGATACCGTAGACTAAAAGCGCCAGGAGAAAACAGAGATGTCATGACTGGAAATGAAGGGAATCCAATGCAAATTTGAAAGATAGCTTGTCTCGGGTACCAGCGAATCCTCGAATTTTTATGCAACAAATTCAGCGTGGACAACGTCATGAATAATGCAAAAAAATGCGAGGGGGCTTCCACATTTCAAATGTTCGAACTCGTTCGATGAAAACTGGCATACAGGAAGTAACTTCTTTCATCGATCGCCATCAAGACAGTTGTGGGTTACCGGTGCCCGAATGATCGCTCAAAAAATCGAATCGCGATGAATTTTTGATGAAGAGCTTGGGTCAACCACCCGGCTTCCATTCCCACTGGAGTTCCCCTGAATTCCACATGGGAATCGATCGGGTGGAAATCACACAATTCGCGAGCGGATTGAAGAAAGCTTGTTTTGAATTCACAAACAAATCAAAACATGCTCAGGGTGAGCCGGATATCGAGAAAATTCACTTTCAAATTATAATGGCCTCAAACGTTCGGTTCCTCGGAAAAAGAGTGCGTGTACATACTGTACAGTGAAAAGGAACAGGTCGGAAAATGTACTCACGGGGTGTTGACTTTTGGGGCACGGGATCGCCACTTCGGAGAAGAATATGCTGAGCGCAGTCTGAAAGATGCATCAAGAAAATAATTTGGATTATGATCATGAGCTTTCGAAAGTTAAATACACGCTTTTACTCTGCGGATTTTCTTCACTAGAGACGAACACTATTACGTAACGTACGGTACACAAACTTTCTCCAACGAAGGACAGAAAATTTGGTGAGTTTCCTAGACGATGTCTACATTTCCGAGTCTTTCTCAACACAGTATACGTAGTAAAATTCCGTTGAAACGAACTTCCAGGGACTTAAGAAAAAATGCGTTATACTGTGATGAGATTCTTCGTTCTTTCATCATGTAGGGCTGAAATTTTAATGGAACAGGTAACCCATGCTTCGAAGTACTGTACTGCACTTCAACAACAGATGTACATGTCATAATTTCCAACTACATTTATGAGATATTCGAGAAATTCAAAAAATTCTTGTATTTTAGACCTTTTATTTCTTAAATGTCCCAAAAAGAAGTACTCAAGTACCGTATAAGCTGAAGCAAAAAATATATGCATGTGTGAGACGAGGATTTACTCATAAAAATGTAGGCTACCTGCCATATAGGAAGATCTTTCAAAATTACTTTTTAAATTACTACACTTAGTCATTTCTAAAATTTAAAATAAAGCTAGATACATTTTGATTAGAGCTTCATGGTTCCTGCAATGCCAAACTTTCTGTTCAAAACAATTCGCATTGGTATTCAATATTTTTCAATCATACAAAACCTTGATCCTTATATTGCGCCGATTATTAAAAAAGGTCCACGGTACATGCACACATAATCAAGGCACAAATTCGACATACTGAGATTATACAGAATAAAATTAGTTTATGAAGAAATGCTCGCCTAAGGAGAACTTATGAACCTACGAAAGAACTGCTCGGAACATGAAAAATTCCTCATAACTAAAAACTTGCTGTAATAAGATCCGTTGTAACGAAATTTTACGTAAAAGCGTTTCGAAACGGAAACACTGCCATGATGAAAACGTTTTCAACTGTGGATTACACGGAAGATTTAACCAACCAACTGAACGCCTATCCCAGTGGGGAAAAAACTCAGAATAACTCTTGACTACGCATTGTCCAGCATTTGATTCACTCCTTCCAAGAATATTATCCATATAATTTTCCGAACTACAGCCACAACTTGCAGTACTCTTCTAATCAAATAAGTACTAAACTCGCACATGGATTAGAAAATTACTGTATGTGTTCACGCGTGAAGCCACAAAAAAAAGGCTGGAAAACCAGCCAGCTCCCGACGAAAAGGAGCGATCAATTCACTCTACCTAGGCTTCAAAAATTGGCACGTCAAGCCCCGAATTGTTCTCTCTCCCTCTCCTAAACACGCGCACGCTTATGAACGATCTGCAATTTATATTTTTCTGCACGATCAATCAGAAAAGTAGGGCGAAAGGTTACGCCGTAAAAAAATTGACCAGGCATGTAAGGGGCTCAGTAATCAGCTCACCTCAAACTGCCACTGAGCAGCCTGCAGGATCTGTTTGGCTTGGTCCCGGGCACAACCGGCTGCCATCACGAATTGGTTGATCATCACTTGCTCTCGGAGCGAATCCATCTCTTCCGATGGGTACTGGAACCGGGACATGAGGCGATTCTCACGCACGACGAAAAAAAAAAAAAAACAGGCTTGCTTTTTCCCCTTGTTTGCGGAAGAACGCACCGCACGTGAAGGATTCCACAACACAAGCAACGGTACACACGCCTGAGACTTGTTTACACACTTCGACTCAAGAAATATATCACTTCGGGACACAGCAGATGGGCGATTATTTCTGTGAACAAGAAACGATATCCATTCGTCAGAGCATTATTTCAACTGAGGGAATCTGGCACGAACAAAATTCATACACGGCTGTTGGCCGGTAGTTGCCTTTAGCAGAGACCCATTTGAGAAAAGGACACTCGATACATGAGGGTAAAAACACCAACACGAAGATACGATAAGGTTCCGATTAAAAGTATTTCTGGAGGTGTTCTATCTTTTCTGCATTCCTTTTGAAAAACAACGTTAACGGATCATCTCCATTTAATCAAACAAATGCGATGGAGGAAAATATCACGTAACCAAATACGTTCACATGAATGCCAGTACAGTTTCTTCTCAGACAACGTGAACGAACATAAATCTGACACTGGGTACCCAAATGAATTTGTTTTCATGATCCTGTTTCAGCAAAACATCCAAGTATAAAACTTTATTTCTCTTAGAACCAGCGAGACCAAGAAACAAATACAGAGGCCCTCAACAGAAAAAGAATTCTTCACTGCGAGAAGAATTCTTCGAATTTAACCAGAGACCACGTATTTTTCCTTCGACGTGGACCCGGCATTGAACGAAGATACTCCATGTTCAATTTGCGCCTGCAAAACACGAGAAGAAAATCTTAATACGGTACTACATTCGAAAACATCGTTAAAAACAACATTTTAACTGAAATCAATAACCAAATTATTTCAGGTCGAGAACGCATCAGTTTAAAATCCGATGATCCAATAAAAATTAACTTCGATCAACAGATAAATACTCTGTAAAGAATGTAGAAAAGAAACGCGGCTGTTCATACCAGCGAGGCATTCATGAAAAAAGTAGCTGTGATTTGAGAATATTCTTACTGATCCAACATCCAAGTCACTTACATAGCGAAGGCACGTTACATCTGACTAGATAAAAAAATTGGTAGGAAATGGTACAAACTTCAATGAAACGTTTCGCGACATCGTTGAGTCGAAGAATGCCCCACATCAACGACTTCTTTCAGCACAGGTATTTTCCTTTCCGCTTCGTGTACAGACCGTACCACCGCATGACTACCCCTCGTAACGAAGGAATAGTCTCTCCTTTCTTTGGAATGAGAAGCATCATAATAACGGCCACTCCTTGAGATGCCACTGCTGATCGAAGGAACCAAGAAATAAAAAACAGTTGAAGACAGCGTCAAAGATTAATTTGATTACTGCACTTGTCCTCCGAGCAAGAATGAGTATCTTCAAAAGCAAGTGACTCTTCAACGATAATTCACTAGTGAATTGGTCGCTAATGTTGATAAAAGGAGGTACGGTAATGATATTCGCTAAAATTCGGGAATTCAAGAGCTTCCATCTTAAAATTTCGAATGGAGTAGTACAGCACATCAATCCTTTAAATTTCGGGAAACAAGAAAACTCAAAATATTTCGATACACTGCGCAAGAGCGACTGCATCAGCTTAGGCACATTCACTCCTCAAAACAAGCGATGTATTTCATTACCCGCTTCGCGTGAAGATGAATCACGATCTCGTAAAATAATTCTGAATAGGTATGCATGTTTCATCTTGATAAACGCGTTCCATTTCAACACATTCCACGACAATAGTGAACTTTAATTGATGCAGTTCACTAGCGCTAATTTTTTGAACTCCTATCGGATTCCCGTGAACCTCCCTCACATTTTACACAGCATATCTAATGAGTATCACCAACTCGGAAGGTTCGAGTTTATTTTGCAGATCATGGATCGCAAAGGGACCACACAAAAAAATTTTGAAGTACAGTAAGATCAAATCCGATATCAGACATAGATGACTCGAGGTAATGGCAATACGTATTCCTACTCATTTGTCCGTGTTCACAACATTGGGTGGACCGAAATTTTAGGACTGACAGCGATCGTGAAAATTTATTCCTCGTTCAATTTAATCCTTTCTAATCTGAAATTACACTGGTGCTACGGCGCCGAAATTTATTCAGCGATTAAATAAATACCGTATTCACTCGAGTAACACACGACCTCGAGTAGGACGCGCACAAGGGGTTTTCAGTCCATAAATATGTATGAAATAGTAACCCCGAGTAGGATTCGCTCCCCATTTTTAGTGAAAAACAGGAAATTTTCACAATTAAGAACACCCAAATTTGAATTTAGACATGTTTTGATCCTGAATTCAATTGATTTTCAGTCATATCTATTACAGTAACCTTTCCTTTCGGGATTCGTCCAAAATTTTCCATTAGAATCAAATATAATGCACACCTCAACTTGGAAAACTTTCATGAAAATTCATACCCGCTTATGACGCTTACCACTATTTTCCCTCGCAACTTTTAGGACAAAATTTGCGCGCGGTACTCCAGCGAACGACGGCAATGCATCAATCACTAAAAATAACAAAGACAGTCCCAATATTTCCATCACACGGGAGAGTCGAGAATTGTTCAATCCTACAGAATAAAATGATGATTTCTCACCCGTGAATCTCGGCCATTGAATGACGCGGCAGATAAGATTCCTCCATTTTCCTCGATTTATCTTCATTCACGTGTCTCGTCGGCAGTCCATGCAAACCCGTCGGCACATGTTGCTGGACACCACGCCCCGGAAGAATTTCCACACACTCGACATCGCACTCGTCTCGTCGCATCCGTCTGCCCAGCGACACCACGCCGTCAGAAATGTTGCTGGACCGAAAATTCACGCTGTAATCGTCACTCGGGTATATGGGATTCGCACGGTATTCAGATTCCGGAAACCCGCCGCCGTATTCCGAGGCCCCCGGAGAAGGTGGACTCCTGAAATCCCGTTTGATATTCCGCATCGCCTTCTCCAACAACCTCTCACGATTCGCACTATCACTCGCCGCATTCTGCAGCGGAACTGCGGCATTCGCATCACGTCTTTCGCCACTCACACGAACATACGACATTTCACGCTCTTCATTGACAACGTATTCATCACGTGCTTTGGAACTGACCGACATGGAATGACGAAGTGGTGGAGGTGGTGGAGGTGGTGAAGATGAAGGCGTTAATGGTACTGCAGCTGTTGGTACTGGCAGCCGGGCAACAGCGACCGTGTCACCAACAAACGCGGAATTTATCACATCTTTGTGAACCCGCGAAATGGGTTCGTAGACACACTCCGAATATCGCGGAGGGAAAGGATCTTGCACAGCCAGTTGATACCGGGGATCGTAGGACGAAGGTGCCATTCCTTGCAACTGCAGCGAAACGGAAAGAAAGGGCAATTATGGTAAGATAGGATTTTAACCCGCGAACAATTATCTTTTCAACTGCACCAGTTAACAATTTCTGGAACAGTCTTCCACAGACCAGCCTGACTCAAAATACGTGGAATATGAACGAGACACATATTTTCTTTCTAAAACTTCAGGGTTTAAGCAGTTTTTCATAGTCCGCACAGGGAATTTGGGCTTTTTCCTGAGGAATGAAGGTTTACTATATGGGGATTGTACATTGAAAATACTTGAAAAATATTAAATGAGTATATAATCATCGAGGATGCAGCAGAAGTTGGAAGGAAAATCCAGTAAGCCATTCACCACCAAACTTCACCCCTACCTCATCCACATCAATATTGTTGTGGAAATAAAATGAAACGTGCACAACAATATAAGTCAACCTTGAAATATTCGCAGTACGTTAGTTGAAGTGTTTTTCGGCTGGCAGCATTCGAATCATTCGAAGGCACGTAGAACTCGAACATAGCTAGTAGGAAGTGATTTGATCAACTTGCGTATTAGCCACGAAACTTTTTCTCGGGATGATTTTTATCAATACAGTATCTGCATTTCTGCAGAATACATGCCGATGCAACTATCGTCTTTACGCGAAGTATATTCGCTGTATACCGTATTCCCTTATATTTTTCACGCAAAAAAATACGAAGGAGAATATAAGCGCCCGCTTCTTTTCCTGGTGTACTGACTTTCGAAGAACCTACAATGTACGACGATTTAGGTTTCCACCAGAAAAGGAAAATATAGTCAGTCACACATACCTTCCTTCAGTCATTGACTAAACAACTCAAAGCTGGGCATGGAAGAAAGCTAAAAGCAGAGCATATCGTGATTAATTTCAATTTCTAATCCAAAAGAACTGAAGAAAAAAATTGCTAGATAGTTTTGCACGTCGCAAAGCATAAGATTTCCAGACATAGAAGCATATTCACGCGAATTAGATAAATTTGCAAATACGGTACAGTATAAGAATACAAGCACCCCCTAGCTATTGCGCGTAAATACTGTAAATCCGAAACATTGGGCAACAACAACAAAATGATTAAAATAGATTCGACACTTCCTTTTAATCAAAGCCCCCCCCCGCCCCCAAAAAAGAAAAATTCCTGAGAAGTCAGTTTCAAAAATCTACTCTTGCAAGTTCACCCCGTTTTTCTAAGCGAGAACTCTGTTATTCACAAGAATAATAGTCGAAAACTCACCAGCGCGTTGTCAGGCAAGTAATGCCTGCCGTCGGACGTCAGCCCTGACAAGTCATTTTCCATGAGGTATCTCTGCACGTTGGGGTAATAAACAGCCGGAGGGTCTGACATTTCCGTCGGCATTTCCAAGAACCGACGATCCGAGCCTTGGTAAAATCCCGCGGGAGCGTAGTACGGTCTAGTACTCCGGAAGTAGCCGTCGTCGTACTCGTGTCTCGACTCGTAAAAAACCTGGTTCACGCGGGAACCAAATTTACGCTGCTGCTGCTCGTAAGCAAAATCGCCATCGGGTACTTCGTAATGCATTTCGCAGTACTTCGAACAACGATGCTTTCTCCGGATTTTCCTCAAGAATAGCTCCTTCAACAGTTCACGAGCTGCTTCCGACAACGGTTGACCTCCCTTCAAATCATCAAACTGAAAACTTACGTCACGCAAAAGGCAGGAACGTCAACGGAAATTTCGATTCACTCCCGAACATCGCCCGAAGGACAAGCGTTCGCGCAACCTCGAAAGTTGATTCTTGAACTGGAACAAAATTGTATTTACTGGTTCGCATACAGGGAGAAGTAAACGAGCTGCGTTCAGAATACGTGTATTGTTGTTGGTAATGACCTAATGACGAACTACAGCAATGAAGAATTGCAGTTAGATTGTACTTTACCTCTTATTCGCAAAAATATAAACCCTTATTCTTTCAATGATACATTTCGTTTTTACACTTCGAGAATAAGGAAAGTTCGTTGGTAAATCCAAGAAACAAAGACACAGCGAATTATTTTCAAGTCGAGGAGACATCCAAGGCATGCACATTATCAACTAGAATTTATTATGCGATCAAAGATACCATCGTTATCAGACGCATTCTCAATGTTTTCGCGAGTCAACGCGGGAAAGTATCGCATCTATGTGGTACGTCGAAAGATAATTATTACTGAACGGTCAAATCTTACTGCTCCAATCAAAATACAGGCATAAATTCTGCAGGAGCAACATCTGACAAGAATCAAGCAAAAAATTTACATCGAAAATGACGCTTATAAAAAAAAATTAATCTCGCCGACTCCTTCCTTTGAGAACAATCCCTGCTTTATTCGTTTTCAGGACAAGTAGGAAAAGACTCGCATGAACTTACTTGAAACAATGGAAATCATCACATGCGACTTTTTTGCGAAGTACATTCTTTCCCTTTGAAATAACTCAATCCTATCGATGGAACGAATAAATTAACGAGGGGACTCTGTGCCTTTCCATCATGAATGTAATGTGCATTTTTTACTGAACCTTGGCATTTGAAAATCCATTTTGTACGATCTATTCCGCACATTATTTTAGGAGCTTATGTATTTAAAGTGAGAGACGGTGGGACTCTGATTTCCCCGTTAAGCTCATCCTTCGTATTATAGCGATTAAAAAATAAGGTGCATCTTGGAATTGGTGAACGTTTCAATCGGCAATGCCGTAATTCGGTGGTTACTTCGAAGGAATGTCAAATTCCTCGCTGAATTTAAAATGCACGTTTCCCGCGCTTGATTCTTCACGAAAATTTGAACATCGACGAAACTAATGTACAAGAGTTAGAATGTACAATATTTCGAGCTAACCTTGGACGAAGTCGCGATGTCCCGATAATCGCAGTCGTCCGAATGCTCGTCCTCTGCATGACGCCGAGAACGCTTCGGACTGCGACTGCGAGAAGAAAATGACCCTCGGGAAGAACGCGGATCATTGTTACGCCGCTCGTAGTAGCGCCGCTTGTGGGATTTGCGCATTCGTCTCCGCTCTTCTTCAGAGTTATTTGACGCATCCGACACGTCAGAGTCCCGGTGACGACGCCGAGAACCTCCATCGCCGTCGCGTCGCCTTTCTTTCCTTCGCCGCAGTTCCGGTGAATCGTCCATTTCTGAATTGGTTCGCTACAGAAACGAAATCAAGACCATATGGGATGAAACTCGTCATTCACGGGTCGAACGTTGACATGTGAATCCAGATATGTATTCGTTATTTGAGAAAACCGAGGTTCAATTCTCCGCTGGGGTTCGGCAAGACAGGTACCGTCTCTGTTCACGACACTATACAATGTCACATTTTTGCAAGTCCCTGTCTTAATTCCACTATAAACAATGCATTAAAAACGTCCCCAACTCAAAAACTTTCCTCCTGGTAACTCCATAACTCGTATTCCGGGTATTATTTTATCGATATAGAAAAGATATCCAAATAAACTTTGGTGTGCCTTGCACGGAAGTGTAAGACTAATCACGCAAGCAAACTCTTGCCTCAAGTTCAGCGTTATGTAGAACTCATATGAGGAGCCATTTAAGGCCTAAAATTTCTACCAGATACAATGCCCCGCAATTCTTGGTTTTCTTGAAGTTTCCAAATTATTGGTTTTCTTTTGAGCTGTGCCCCAGCCATTCCGTAGCTTTTAGCCATTTTTGTCTTCTTCAAGCAGCTAGACAAAAGGTCTTGAAATCAGGCTTAGATTGGGACAATTTTTTCCTTCGCCCATCTTTCATTTCAGAGGACCTTCAATGGTGGTTGTCCTTGTCACCACCACTGAGAAAATATTTTGCACCATGCCCCATTTACCATTTAATCTCTACTGATGCAGCAACTTCAGGAGGGTGGGCAGCAACTTGTAAACATCTCAAGGTTGCTGGTGCATGGTGCACTTTCGAACAAGGTTGTGTTGATCTTTTGGAACTCAGAGCAATCAGATTGGCTCTTCAAACTCTTCCAATAGACTGGCATAATGCCAATATTTGTTTACCTGTTGACAATACTACTGCAGTCTGTTACTTTAATAATTTTGGCAGAAGAGTCAAATCTTTCAACACAGAAACACACCTCATGTGGAAGATTTTAGAATGCTCCAATACTACTGCTATTTCTACTTACGTTCCTTCAAAAGATAACCCTGCCAATGCACTTACTAGGGTTTTATCCCCAAAGCAGGCAAAGAATCTTGATTCCAAATGGAAACTAAAACCTCAATTTCCAACATATCGGCAAATTTTTTAATTTCACGCTAGAGGTTGACTGGCTTACAACCAGTGTCAATTCTCAACTTCCTATTTTTGCTTCATGATTTCATGAACCAAAAGCAACCTTTATTGATGATTTTGATTCACTTTGGAACGATTATACGGGATATTTATTTCCTCCTTTTTTGTATCTTGCACTGAGTCCTGGCAAAGATCAAAGAATAAAACTCAGGTTCTTCTCAACCAACCCATGTGGTGGCCTCTTCTTGTACATCATCAAACTTATTTCCTAAACCTTCCACCAGCAGGAGAAAGTCTGAAACTACCAGAATTTCTTCATCATGTCCATTGGATTCTCAAGCTACCCCTCCAATGCTTGGGCTTCTTCAGGCTATGACAAATTTTCAACAAATTGTTGAGACAATTAAGGTTCTTTGTCACCTTCTACAGTTTCACTATATGATTCCTATGTCTCACATTTTGCAAAATTTATCCTTCAATGCAATATCCAAATTCAAGATATTCACACTATCATTATTCTTGAGTTCTTAGATCCTATGGCCACCAGGCTTTTTTCTTTTTCTTATGTTTGTTCTCTTTTATCCGCAATCACAAGAGCTACAGGTATTAAACTTTGGAGACCTGATCTTGTCATGGATCATACTCTCATTGAACATTTCATGGCATGTTCTAAAAATTCCCGCCATATTTTCACCCAAAGTTCTGTTATCTGGGATGCACAATTTCTTTATTGATTTCTTTGCTTCCCAACCATTCCCTGTTTCTATTGCTTTACTTGCTCAAGAAACTATCACAGTCTTGGCTTTGTCTTCTGGGCTAAGGGTTGATGAAATGTGGAAATTAGGAGCTACTCTTATCCCTCAACAAGAGGTTTCTTTATTACTTATTACAATACTTATTCAATTACGTTACTTGAAACATCAGACTGGGACCTGTCAGTGTTAGTGAAGTTGATTCTCCTTACATGGTCCCTTCCCTCTAGCCACCCATCAACAAATGCTTTTGAGAAAGCTTTCACAATCTGTTCTTGTTAACTAAAATCTGACCTAGGTGGCAACCAAGAGGTCTGACAAAGCTGGACTGTGTTCACATTAAGAGTTTAGTCTGGGCCTAAACTTGCTCGGAACATTCAAATTTGAATGTTCAAGAAATCAATAATGGCAATCACTAAACTATAGTCTTGCAACCATCACATTCTGGAACATATGAAATCTGTTTATATTTATGTGTCTCTTACAGCATTATTCCTCATTCCTGAAAACATATACATGTACAGTGAAACATGTCATCCCCAAATCCCAATGAATTTTTCATATATGAAGGTATTGTAATTTGTAACAAAATAGTTCAAGCTCAGCTGTCACAATCTTAAATGAAAATGAATTGAATCTGTAGGACATTTGTCTTGGCATTGCTTTTGCATTGAAAATCAAATTGAAATGTGAAAAACATTGGAATTTCAATTTTTTGAACTGGACATTTACAGGCCATTACAGCTGAAACTGTGGTTTGTAAAAATTTACCAAAAATTGTTGATGGAATTATAGCTGAAAATATTTGTTAAAGAACCATAGTATAGCAGTAATGGTAGTGTTAAATTTTTTTCTATATAGCGGTGGTGGTAGTGGACATCTTTTTTTCAACAGGTAGGGGTAGTGAAAACATTTATTTTGCTGTAGCAGTAGTGGTAGTGCAAAAATTTTATTTTTAGTAGGGTATAGTGGTAGTGAAACAAATTGTAAGTACCGGTAGTGAATGTAGTGATGGTGTAAAAATTTTGCAAGTTGTGATTAACAACCCTGGCCTTGAACGAGAGAGGACATACCTGATATTTTTCATCTCCATGACGCTGAGTGGAGTGTTTATTTCCATCTTGAAATCGTCGCCGCGAATCCGGTTCTCTTGATGTCTCTTCGTCAGTATTTGCTTCAACAGTGTTTGAAATGGAACTATGCAACTCTTCCGCTTTCTACGAACAACGGCGGAAAATGTATTACGAATAAAATGCTAAGAAACAAGAAATTATGTATGCTGAGGCAAGAGATGAGGATAATTTCAACAGAAGCCGGAGCGACGCTCGACGATAAAACCAGATTTGGTCGTGTATTTTTAAAACTACCCAAATCTCAACCGACTCGGCGCAAGTTTTGTTTTGATCTGAACGCACTCACGGAAGTTGACCACGTCACATTCATCCTGACACTGAAGAATGAAATGAAGACAGCAACTGGGATGATGTCGACAGTTCATGTCACTAACAATCTCACATTAAATCATTCAGTTGCACCAAAATCATAGTACAGTACTGTAATTCCACTCGAGCACAAAATACGACTTCGGCAAAGATGTTTCGATTACACTCGAACTCAAGTTACAAAGAATTTTCTCAAGCTTGCTTCAACCAACGCACTGCCCATCCACTAGATCCTTGCACAAAATTATTCTTTCTACCAAATTTGAAAGAGGAACACTCTCAAATTAGGTTGAAAGATAGCAAACTCGATTGATGACTTACACGTGGCATTAGATCAGGCAAGATCCTGGAATGCAGCTTCCGTAAAATAAGAAACCAATAAAAATTACTTATCGGCCAATTTTTCAACAATACTCGATGGTACAAAGCAGGAGCAATAATGTTAAAAGATTTTCTATGAATCTTACGCTCGAATGATTACATTCGAACTCGGTACAATTTTCCTCTCCAGTCATTTTTTTCTCGAAATAAGAAAGTAAAACACACACACACACACCTCGTGAGAAGGAGAATTGTGGGAATTTCTGCCACGACCAGGGGACACAGCATGCCTCGCAATTTCCTTCGCATATCTCACCGAACTCGGCCCAGGGTCATCAAAGGAACGCCTCGAAATTTCCTGCCCATTTTCTGAGGGAGCCAGCTTTGAAATTTTCTTTCTTTCACCAGCATTTCTCCTCCGGGGATTCCCAGACGAATCGACAACCGTCTTCCCCATCCGTGGTTTACCATCAGCGTCGATAGACAAATCTTCCGACAATTCACCAGGAATCGAGCCTTTTCCATCGCCTCCTTTCGAAGCTTTCACGTTTTTGTATGGACTTTTCAAGTTTGACCCAGGTTTCGCAGGGGTTGCGAACGAAAGACCAGAAGACATAGCTGGAGGAATGTCTGAACTTCCATCTACCTTCGAATCGTACGAGTCAAATAACGCGAACAGGTCGAAAGCGTCTTTGCTCAGCTTCTTGTCTTTCTTTCCATTTTTCTTGTCCGCAGGCGGTTTTTTGCGAAAGTACGGTTTCTTAGTTCCTTGAACTGCGGTTTTGTCTTTCGCCGAGGCTTTCTTCGATTTCACAGCGGGACCAGCCGCTTTACCGGTTTTTTTCGGTCTTGTTTGAGTTTTCGTCGTAGAGGGAAGTTGTCCTTGGGACTCGTTAGGATTCGCAGGAGTTTTCTTCGATACCCGAACACGACGCCCAGTGGGAGGTTTTTGTTTCTTCTCAGCTGGTTTCCGTGACGGAGCAGCTCTCGGGTTCCTGCGCTTTTTGGCAAGAACTTTTCCTTTTGCAGTAGTAGTCGTTCCGTCGTCGCCATTCACGTCGATTTGCACACTAGGTCCGTCTTGAACACTGGAGGCATTGCGGGATTTTCCATTGACGGGATCAAGCGTAATCTTTGCAGGTTTCTCGGGTAATTCATTCTTTAAATTAAAAGAAGAAGCGTCGTCGATTTCTTTTGAAGCGTACACAGGTTGGTCCTCGAAAGGCTCTGGAATATTCAGATCACACTCAGTGTCCTGAACAAAAGCGTTTTCGTTAGCAGTCGAAGAACCGACAGCAGCGACACCGTCGATGCAGTCATCCAATGGGACTGTTGAGACATCGTCGACATCGACATCCAAAGCTGCGTTTCCCGACTCACAAATTCGGAGAGATTCCGAAATATTTTTCTCATCGTCGCTGTTCATATCCTCCGCACGAACTTCCTGGCGAGGATTCTCGTTTTCCGAGAAGATTATTCCGTCGTTGGGTGTTTCGATGACCCAACCTTCCATATTATGTTTTTCTAATGAGAGAAAGAAAGCAAATGTCGAAATATTAAGGTTTGATGAAATTATTTTACGCGCTTTGACACAAAAAATTGTCAACGAAGTTACAGACGTTTACTGTGGAAACCACTGTCGTGCTGATCACACACGGATTATTCTGTTCCGGTAAAAACGGTTCATCCGTAACTCGCACCTTCCCATCAATTCAATCTCAATTTTGGATGAATACCGGTACGGTATTGGAATTCATGATTTAAAAAAATGAAGTGTACGTCACACCATCGCCAAGCGGTTTGCGTCGAAGTTGTGGAAGGAGGATCAGAAGAAAAAGAGAATTCAGCAATATCTTCCATTATTCACAAAATCTTGCTTGGATTACGCATACACGCCGTCCATCTAACTAGTAGTAGTGCATTCTACTTAGATTGAATAGAACTTCCGATTTCTTGTCTACCTAAGGTTAGACTCATTTTACCGCAATTACAGGTAGACTATTTCCGCACAATGAATTTTTTAATGTTTGGCTCCATGAGGTTGTCTACAACGAAATTCAAGGGACCAGAAAAATTTCTTCGTAGAGAGAATTCCGAAAATTCCTTGGGATTGTAGACAGAAAAGTACGCTTTTACCATTTAGCCATCTCTAATGAAGACGGAATCTCTCTACAACGAAATTCAAAATAGAAAAACAATTTCGTCGTAAAGAAACTCAGTCTGCACTAAAAATGGCAAAAAGGTAAGCATGCTAGTCAGTCTACACTCTGAAGGAATTTCGGAAAGAAAAAAAAAAACTGGCGTTCGTAATTCGACCATTTAAAAAAAAAAGTTCTCAACGCAATGGAAAATTGAAAGGGCCTCAACTTTTCTTCAAAAATAAACCTTGTTAGCATTAGAACAAACATTGAACGTGCGGTGCATTACTCTATTGATGAATAAAAGTGACCTCAATGCGGAGAATTAGGTTACAAAGTTTCGAAGATCAAGGTAGACGCGTACTACGCCATCATCTCAAAAAATCTTCCAGCGAATCACCATCATAACCTATTTCCTCAAAATCGGAAAACGCAGAATGAATGAGCTAAAACTGAAAATGTGATGCGGAACCACATTTCGAACTTCTCGCTCCAGATTTAGACCAAGGTAAATAAAGATGCATCTACGCATCGATACTTCTGGAAACATCTCGTCGTCCGTACGGCGTGAGGAGAAAAAAGAAACTAACCAGTTGACCCTCGAGCAAGTACCATTGAATCATCGATGGAATGATTGGGAAATTCCCTCACAAAAGCCCGCAAACCTTGACACAGAAGCTCGCAAAAGAAGATTCGAAACAAAAACGACGTACAGTATCAGCAACCGTTATTATACTGTACACGTCACAAGGAGCTAAGGTGAGGGGGAAACAAGTTTTCACCCTGGCAACAACAATATTATCCAAGACTGCCGCGTTCGTTCGTGAGATCAACATGCGTGGAACCGAATACTCCGCTCGGAATCCAACTCCACCTGTTTGCCAGCCTTTCTATCCACACGTTGATAACAAGTTTCCTGGCAGGACGAAGAAAGAAAAAAAAACCAGGGCAACCGACCTAAGATAAATATAGCCTAACCGGAGCGATGGGGCGATCGAAGTTGCCGCTACCAAATTTATCGACCCCCTTTCTTAATTACATCGCAGGGAACAACAGAGAGCTTTCACAAAGTACTGTACTAAGCATGCAGTGGTTATTCAAGAAGTTTAACCGACCTTGACGTCATGAGAAGCTCTTATCTTTCACGCGTATAAGCAAACTTAATTCCAGAAAAATGAGCATCAAAAACGCAGACGATTCGTAAACAAAATATTCAAGTGACATACTCTGGAGATTTATCAGATCTCTTTTTCGGAATTCCCTAGAAAATAAGCTGCTCCTGTCTGTGCTGAGGACACGTCTTCTACCCACAGAAAAGTTCCGAAATGCACTGTCTACGATATTCTCCTCTTAATTTGAGACTTATTATTATACTGTTCTCGAGAATAGAAGTCATTCGGTACTTCCACTTAACCAAGAAATACATTTTCTGTAGAAACGATGAGACATTACGAAACGAAAAATAAGCGGAGCTCTCGAAGATTGAAATCCAGTACAGTTGAACCTGAACTACTCTAAAGGTCTCAAGTCAAATACACCGTATGTCGGATTTTTTTTTCGGTTCCTGTCCCAATTTTCCCAGAACCCATGCATTCAAAAACGTCTTACTCGAGGCTTTCCCCTCGAGCCTCCATAACTCGAATTTCTCGGAGGTCTTTCGGCTATAATTTTCAAGACACAGGAGAGAGAAACGCGATAAAAAGGTAACGTGGTGTGTTTTGAAAGGAAATTAAAAATTAATTCGTTAAATTAACCCTCGCTTTCAAGTTCAGCATCCTGCAAAATACAATAGAAAATAATTCCACGCCTAGGATATCACATAATTACAATTTCCTAGAATTCTTCCACCAAGTTTCAAAAAACAAGCGGTCTAAACAACGAACGCGTTACACAAACGTACAATTCGTCAACTTAACACAACAGAAGTAAAATTTGTTGCAAAACGAGGTAAAAATCTGCGGTATTCTCAAAATATAAAAGACCCGTTGAAATATATTCATATCTCACCAAGTCGATTTTGAAGGAACCAACGACAGAAAATCGACTTCGAGAGGCTTCTAGTTGGAGAAAATAAGGCTGATAATGCTTGATGCAGTTCAAGAAAAAAATCGAATAACTGAGATTCAAGTTGAACGAGAGAAATCCAACGGTAATCACGAGTGAAGATAGAACTTTTGAACCAACCATCAGAATAATGAAGACAGAACTATCAACAGGTTAAATCCACAATAAAACGCATTCTGTGGAACACGTTCAACATGAAGATAGAATTCCAGTACGTGTATGCATTTCGTTTCCGCGAAGATAACGCGACGGGAAAGCCTCGTCCCGCGGCTTTTGCTTCGGGACTCGGTGCAATTCTGTGCTTCCCGTCAGAGAAGTCGTCAATACAGTATTATCACATGAATCAGAACCAACTGGTTCGACTCTCACAATATCCAGAAGTTATGCACGTATATAAACTCACCGAAGTTTCTGCTGCATTTGTAACACGAACCACTTGAGTCGTCGCCACGTTTACGAGCTTAGCTTCACTCCCGCAAAAGCTATCCGAGGAATTGATCAGATTTCGCGGCAACCGTGCGATCACATCGCGATTCGATATCATTCACAGCAGAACACTTCTCATTTGTCACCTGTATGATCCGAAAGAAGAGGCACTCACAGGTCAATTCATGAGATGATCCACGCGCGCAGATAGAATAGCATCACTTCACTGTTACGGTAGGCTCATTATCTACCGCATTCTTGCACTGAAAATCGTGGGCTAATTCCATGTCAAGTAGGTTAGGTTTGGGGCAGAAGCTTCTTTCCCATGTCATGGGCGTCTCGCAAGTTCAGCTGTGACTTCAAAGCGGATCCAAATGCGAAAATAAGTCAATTTTCACTTAGGAAGACTCCACGGACAGGCATAATTGCAATTGGATGTGCTCCGCTTTGTTCAATTCTACCGATTGAACCGAACCAAGAGGAACCTAATTTAAAAAGTAAAATCTCTAGGATATTCGAAAATGTATCTTGAAAATACTGGACCTCCTTGGATATACAGTATTTACGTTCCGACTTCGCGTCTCCCGAATCTGGCATTCATGAAACGATTAAAAAACCTACCATGGATGCAATTAGTAACGTTAGAATGCCACTTTTTTTTATGCTTAGATGTACCTTCGAAACAAACAATTATTTGTATACTAACAGCACAAGAACAAATTGGATTGAGACCAGAAGGACTCGTGCCAATCAAAAATAAATTGTGAAAAAGTGAACGAGATACAATTCAAAAGCTTTTTTCGATAAGCTTTAAAATCTGAGTTACTACTACGGCTAACGATTCGAAGACTTCCTTCTGGTCCACTATATCTTCGACGCATCGGTTTCGGCGATTGAACGTCAAAATAAAATTTATCAAAGGAAGACGCTCAACTATATCTTGATCATTCGTGAACTGAACTGAAGTCTGGTCAGGGGAGGACAACTGCAGTGAATTATCCTAGTAAATGCAGTAGACGATGAGTCAGCGAACCACAGTGATGCAGATGGACTCCTCGAATCGAGAAGCATCGATCCAGGAGGAAGAATGAACGGTACACAGACGATGGTTGTCCATAAGATGAACTCTGATGAAACACGGCTGGTTGAAGCTGATGAGGCACCCGGCAGTCGACAAAGACGCAGTTTTGATGTCAGGAAGGAAGGGCGATTTTGAAGCCAGGCTGACGAACCCTCGAAGACGGGAAACCAAACGAAAAAACAGAAAAACTGACCCCCGCTCTAACCCTAATGAGTAAGCTACGGTAGACAGGATTCCCCCACAAAATTCGCTCAGCAAGGCTTCTTTTCCAAAGGAAAAAACAAAAACTGGACACCAAACTTCAAAAGAAGCAGAAAAGATCAAGTCCACTCAGGCGTACAAAATGTTCAGGCAAAAAAATCAATCAGGTCTTCTTGCATCCGCATCCTCGACTCTTCTTTTGTTGCATCGATCATCAGCTCAGCGCCTTTCATCCGGCGAACGAGATCGTCTCGAGTCATACCTGATGTCAACAGACGTAAAAAAAAAAAACATCTTCGTACAGAACCGATTCTTTGCCAAGTGACACGTCACGATAAGCGTCAAAGATCACGGAGATTTTGACGGAGTGTAGAGCAGAGCAGGGATGAGCTGGATCAGAAATCGCCGGGTTGTACATCAAATTTGCTTCCGTATGTTGAAGAAAGCTACGATCTACAAAAGCCAATCGGGTAGAATAAAAAGGACTTCCCCAATTGAATGATGAACAG
Source organism: Notodromas monacha (assembly GCA_905338405.1). Classification (NCBI taxonomy): domain Eukaryota; kingdom Metazoa; phylum Arthropoda; class Ostracoda; order Podocopida; family Cyprididae; genus Notodromas; species Notodromas monacha. The sequence goes on from CAJPEX010000795.1 coordinate 67,487, forward strand.
TTCGAACACATTAATTTTGCAGGGCCGAAACTCAATTGGAGACAGAGTTCGTTCTCATAATGGTTAAATGGGTTCTAAGCGAATGTCAATTTCGAATCAGGTGCGACAGCTCATTTGTTCTCGGATGCTAAATATCAATTTTTAGTACACGAAATATATGTACAGTACAATACTAAAAAATTAACTTCCACGTCCCGTCCTTCGTCCATGTGTTTTCACCGGAGCAAAATAACTTGGTCAAGTAACTTAACGTATTACAACAAGATGATACGGGTTCTGAAGGAAAGTTCGTAATACACTGTACTACAGGATTTCTTACCTGAAACAAATCCTCTTCACTAGAAATACGGTAAAATATCTGACTCCGATTTCATCTCAATTACGCATGCATCAAACCTATCCAATTCCAACTTCATGGAATGACGAGACGAGAATAATTTGTCCCTTGCTCTTAATATTGTATTCGTACATTAGACTATTAGAGTACGAACATAAAGCTCAAAAATTGTCTGCTATTGTGTTGGGGGATGTTTTAGGGACATAAACAGCTTTGACCAATATTGTCCAATTGAATTCAAAGGCGACCTTGAACTGTATAAACGTTCCAACTGAATAACTCATCAACTGCCGACACGCCCGGAATTATTCGAACGCAACGACACCCGAAGGCAAGTCCGTTGGGAACCCAATAAACATGTTACCGTGCCGTCCAGCAAATTTGACTTCCTCAATTACGTCGAGTCCGAATACCAGGTCTGTTGAAATACAGGACCGGTTTCGGAGATGATTATAAGACTACTTGTTCCAACGAAGACGTCAGAGGTGAAGGAAATTCGTCGACAGGGAGAAAAGAAACGCATAAGGAGGCGACGGATATTCCGCTCTTTTACATACGGTACCTTCTCGGGGAAGCAGATCTCGACCGCGACACTGATCTCGAGGCTCTCCTTGGCGAACGAGACCTACACAACGGAAAGAAATGAATCACGTACAGGTACGGTACAATCGTATTGAGGGCACTGTATGAAGGGTTGGTCGTTGTTCAAGGAAATCCGAATGCTGCTTTAATTGGCTGAAATCTGAACGCTCAAAGGAAAGCAAAAAAAAAACCAAGAGTCTCTAACTCTTCCTCTACATTCATCGCAGAAAAGTTTTCTTCAACGGAAACCACGTTTCCCTCGAGTTCCGTATCGTTTAGCTTACAATTCATTTATGTTTCCGTACAACAAAAACAGTCTGGTACCAAATGGGACGTTCCAGCAATAAAAGTTTGCGAATTATACAAAAGATCCATCAATAGTCGGCGTTGACGAAAATGAGAAAATTGATACTGTACGAATATCGGAAGTATAGTACTTTTTTACATGAATTTTCAAAAGAACTGTTCCTCAAACAAGCGGAGAGCTCACTGAGTTGACATTAATTAGTGTGATAATCACGATTTGCCTGGCTTTCCGTTGGCCTCTGCGCTCAGTTGGCTCAGCACCGGTTTAAAATATTTTGAATATGTAATATGAGTACACCAGTTTAACATTCGACAGCCCTTTTCGTAAGGTAACCAATTTCTGAACATAGAATTCTCGAAAAAAAAAAATAAAATCTCTGAGAGACAAGACGTTACGCATTCACACGAAACACTTCAACACGAAGGATGAACCATACAACATTGAAACCAATCTCGAACTGCCGAAGTGAGGCAACTGAAACAATAGTTGTCACGAATGAAAGTTTGATTTCGACTTGAATTTAATTCGATGTGGATTTTCGCTTCGCCTTCCACATTCCGGTATTTACCATCATCAGGACGGAAAATTTTGAAAAAAAAGATCAGACACTGTATTTGATGATTCCTGTTCGCTCAAAAACTTCAGAAAAATCGTTTTAAACGAGATCATTGTAGATAAAGTTCACCTGTCGTTTCAACACTGTACAGTAGTCTGTTCCGAAGTTAAACTTTGACAATTGAAAATTATTCAGGGTCAAAATTCGAAAGGATTGCGGGAAATTTATTCTAATAAGGTACAGTACCACTTCAAAATTTTCGCACACCAAAACGTTAAAATTCGAAGGAAATTCTCACAACTGGCCCCAACTAACGCATTCGACAAAACACACAACGTGTCTCGAGGTGGAAACAAGAAACGCCACAAAAAAAAACGCGCGCGCGAAGTTCCTTGAACAAAGAGCACGAGTCAAACAAAGAGAGGAAAGACAGATTAAAAAAAAGAAGACAAGACAGCGCACCTGGAACGTTTGTAGCGTCCGTACACGGGGCTTCCGCGTCCGCCGCCACCACCACCACCGCGGCCGCCGTCACGATCACGGTCCCTTCCACGGCCACCGCCGCCGAAGCGTCCGCTGCCCCGCCGTGTCTTCCCGGAGGACATCTCCACGCGTACCCTCGTTCCGCACATGCGTCTAGGCAAACAATTATTAACGAGCTAGAAAAGCCACACTCCACCAGGTTTTTCAAAGATCTGACGGGTTCTGGCTTGGATTTAGTCGCATGATCATCACACAAAGACAACATTGAACGAGATCAGGGTGAAAGATGGAAATTTTTATCCAAGATACGCGTGCCAGCTGAAATGACTCCGACACACCGGCAGCACTTCGATGAAACCTTTGCTGAATAACCTCAAATCGTGCTAACGTAAGCTCCAGTCAATCAAACATAACATTGAGGTCCGAGCTCGTACCGCAATGATAAACACATCCTAATCCTAAATACTGTACCTCTTGAAATTGAATTCCAAAGGACCAGCAAAAAAATTGAAACACGGAGGATTCGAGTTGAAGAAAACAAAATTTTCGTCACACAAAAAATAAATCAAAGGAGTCTGAAATTACTGTATTCATATTATCGAGCAAATGTGTCTTGCAAAGAAATTGACAGGATACTGAACATGGAGGCAAGGGCGTATATGCCCGATTGAACTTCCCATTCCTTACAGAAGGCATCAAATCACATTTCATTGTTTAAATCTCTCACATGGATTACAAAAATGATGACCAAAATGCCTCCAAAAAAATTCGAGCTACACAGGTTTAAGGGAGTGAAAGCCGATCAGAAGCGTTGTATTGAAAACCTCCCCGCGGGAATTCGGTCAGGAACTCGGAAAAATTGTAACATACGGAGATATTCGACTCTCGGTTCCAGTTACCCAGGTTCAACTCGGTTCTACCTTGGATGCGGTCAACATGAACGCTACGCACCACAAGGTCACCATTAATAAAAAGGAAGAGTTTCTGTCCATAAGGGATGGGAGTGTCGGCAACCCTGCCTTCCAGCGTGCTTCGAACCAACTTTTTTTTTAATCCTGTACCATACAGTATGAGCATATACATGTGTACAGTGGTACAGAACGGGGTGTAGAATGATCACACGTAACCTTACTCGAGGAAGCACTTCAGAGTGGAACGCACGAGAAGACCGCGAAAGGCGGGGTTGCCATCGCTGCGCGGGCTCAGGGTCTATTTTCTCTCCCTCTCTCTGAATGGACACGAACCCAGAAATCATCACTCACACAGCTTCTTTGACACAGACGGGACTTGCAACACGGAACCATTAGCTGATGCCAGTTGAGCATGCCTAAAATTCTCCAGAACATGGACATGGCGCTCAATATATATTGTAATCTGCTCGGGCGCCACTCGTTGCGTATCAATTTTTAATTCGTTTTATTCAACATTGCATCATTGTTAAATACTCTTCGATAATTCTATACCCGTTCGAGTTCCGTCTGAGTTTAAAACTCGCTTCATATCTAAAAAAATTTCAAGTCATGAATGTGCACGGTACAACACCAATTTCATTACATATTGGAAGAACTTTTCTGCATCTCTTCATTGTGAGATATTTCTCCGCTGCTAAACACACAAGTTCTGTTCGTTTAATAGGCGTGTCTGTTGGCCAAGGATGGAAACGATTGGAAACTTGATTAGGGTGCTCTTAACTGGGCTAGGGTTTCTCCCACGCGAATTATCGATTATTTTCAAGTATTGCACGCTGAAATTCAAGATGATACGATAGCTCCTCACGGAGTTCGAAATAACACAATTTCTATTGTAAGTTTATGCCTCAAAATACTCTGAATATTCTCTCAAGGCGTTCATTGTACGAATGCTTTACGGTTAACGTTAATAGCAGCGTCACATGATGGTACATTGACTATCTTGAGAAGGGAAGTTAGCTAGATGCCTACAACATAACGCCATCCAGACATGAGTACAGTAATTGACAAAGCCTTTCAATTTTATTTTCTTGGAAAACAATTTTCAATCGAACAGCCGCTCCCATGACAAGCAATAACAATGAAAGCTACGCCTTTGATTTTTCCCATGTACAGTGGGCCCCCATCTTACGACATCAATCCGTTCCAGGATGGATGCCATAACATGGGGCCGTTGTAAGTTGAAACCCTATTTCCCTTAAGATTACATTATAAAAAAATTAATTTGTTCCAGAAAAAAAAAATTAAACTAAAATTACCTCTACATTTCAACTTTTTAATTCCTCCTAAACTTAAATTCCTCCTAAACAAAATTATTCAGCTATAATTAAATGCACAGACAGGGCAGTACAGAACACACAAAATTCAAAATCTCTCCTAAGCACAATTATTCAGCAATAATGAAATGAACTGTACAGCACACACAAAATTTAAAAAATGCTCCAAACACAGCAATTTCCAAACTTAAGGACAATTTATTTCCTGTGCATGGCACCATCTCACACTATTAACAGTTTAATCTGGCTAGGAATGAACCTGGGCACAAAAAAAAACTCACTTCCTCCCAGGAAAACCTTTAGAGCATGCATGGCGCCAAAAAATGGTTGGTGGGAGGGAGCTGAAAAACCTCAGAAGCTGTCGTATCATGAAACCCCGACGTAAGTTGGGGGTTTTTTCATATTTAAAAAAGTGTCGTAACTTGAAACCGACGTAACATGGGCCCGTAGTAAGTCGGGGGCCCACTGTACTGCAATCGACGCACTCGGAATGATCAAGAAAACGTCATCAAGACTACGTTGAACGATTGATCAAAACAAACTTTCGCAGGGGACTTGAGAGTTCGGACGTTCGGTACTATACTTCAGTAAAATGTAGTTACATACAACCCGAAGATATTGGATTTCCATGCGGAGTTGAGGAGAAAACCATACCTACGTTCATGTTGAATGGTTTCTTTGCGACTTATTCAAACATTTATACCTTTCCTCAAAAGAAAAATACAAAATCCACCAAGTGTCGTCCTACTTAATGTATTCAACACTTCAGTAATACGAAAACCTGGGAAAATATTTTCACTACGAGTTTTACATAATACAGTACACTAGCGCATAAAATGCGATGGGCGCAGGAGTGGCTCGATCATTACTAGTCTACCAGAACATCCCTGCTGCATTCGCCAAATCAGATAAGTTAAGCGCGCATGAGGCTTTTTCAACTTCAGTACTAGCACCGAAAATTTCAGCCGTACACACAGCACCAAAACTGACGCAAGGTTCCACGCGTTTCCAACATCCAACAAGCTGGAAATACCCGAAGTAAAGTCAAGCAATAAAACTGCTGCCCACCCAAAGAAAAACGCTTACTGCGATGAAAAGCAAGAGACGAAAACTTTCACTCATGAGAGGAAATACTCACGTGTCGTCTAATCCACGGCATGCATCTTCGGCATCTCTCGGGTCGTTGAATTCCACAAACGCAAATCCCGGCGGATTCCGAGCCACCCAGACGTTCTTCAACGGTCCGTATTTGGCAAACGCTTCTTCAATCTCAAATTCGGAGGCGTTTCGCGTCAGATTACCAACGTACACTTTACACGACACTTCGCTATCACGGCGCGACATCGTTCTGACAATGAGAGCTTTCAAAATGTTGCTCCGGAATGGCTTTGCGACTAAATTGTTCCGTTCCCTTTCTTAAGTAAAAAAAAAAAAAAAACAGATGCCCTTGATTCGCAAAACTTCGGAATTCGAACACCAGAATATAGTAGAGGATTTCTATGACCAGGTCCTCACTAACACCATACCAACGACTTCTTGAACACAGCAACACAATCACAACATGAAATCGCGTCACAACATAAAAAGGAATGTAAGATGTGGAAGGTTCGAAAGTCATGACAAGATTTCCCGCATCATGAAGTATTGGCGTATTGGAGTCTTCACCAAAAACATGTACTTCTTATTTTCAACAACGTCAGTAACATCCGACATCAAGATATCAATAACATCACAACAACTAGGGGAATGTTTTGATACGTGAGGAAGCTTCCAGAGTAAGATGGAGAATGCCATTTTGCGTCCTCTCTTTCTGCCACCCCACATCCTCTCCCCTCCTGCCACGTCTTGGCATTAGCACCCGGGTAGCTCTGTTGGACGTCGAGCATCGTAGAAGACGCTATGAACAGTAGATGTCGCACCGCAATACGTTTCTCTCCATCATTAGAAAAAGGTTTTCTGCTGAACAATAAGAAGAAAAAAGGAAAACACTTCCAAGAGATTCTTATGTAAGTATGATTGTATCTGGCTTTAAGAAGGGGTACAGGATGTTTTGAAAAATAGTCATGATCTTTCAAGATATTTTTAGTAGGAAATCCTAGATTTGCATGGACAACTACAATATTGCTCAGATACGGCCAGTAGTATACAGTCAAACCCCATTAAACCGCCAACGTTTGTGCTGCAGAATTTTGGCGGTTTAACGGGGTTGGCAGTTTATCCAGGGAAGGATGAACCAAAGTAAAAAAAAAAATTCTACCACTGCCACCTCTGCTTCAACCTAGCTGAAGTATTTTTCATCTTCCGATTTTTGGGAATTTTTTTTAGTACAAACATCTCAAAATTGAGTGACCCAATTAAATTTATAAGCATGCTTCAATTTAAAATCTCAATGGCAAAATTCATTAAGGGAAAGCCATCAAATTTAAAAATGTAAACCACAAAAACAGTTGAATTCTGATGCTTCAAAATGTAACAATTCACCAACTTGATCAATGTGTGATTTATTCTTGAATATCACTTGATCTGGTTTTTCTTACAGAAAGTGCCTGCAAGTTTTGGACTCATGTTATTTTCCCCATCAATATTTTTTCCTTCATTTTTCAATTTTAAAGAAACCTGAAGAAATTTTTTCTGTCGATTTTTCTGAGAATTGCAGTCAATAAATGCACTAATTCATTTTATCCAAGTTATCTGGAAACAACCTAATTTTGGAAACAAAGAAGAAACCTGTCTTGGTAGTTTTTCTATTTCAAGAAGCACAGAGTAAGGGATATATGTTCCTAAGAAACAAAGAATACATTTTTGCTTGGAGTGGATATTTCTGCATGAGGGATACTTGTTTGCTCTATATTTCCACAAAAGTTGCACAAAATTTCAAGAGGCTGACAATAAAATTGTACCCCAGAAATTTATTAACAAACAAAACTGAAGAGGAAGCTGGGAGGGAAGGAAATGCTGGAATTTCAATCAAGAAAAGGTGAGAAAAGGATGGTTGAGATGAGAGAAATATTGGTGAATGGAAAGTCTGGGAAGGAGAAAAAAACTGGCGGTTTATAGAGGGATAAATACAAAAGGGCAATCCAGTTTGACAGGAAAAAAATGTTGGCGGATGGCGGTTGGCGGTTTAAAGAGGTTTTGCCATCCCTTCAAGCTTAGGCAGATTTGTTAGGGATGAAATTTTGGCGGCAACCGAGGGTGGCAGTTTATCGGGGGGCAGTCTAACGGGGGTTGACTGTATTAGAGTTGGCTTGCAAGACTGGGAGAGGAGGGGGTTTGCATTACCAGCAATTTGCCCTGGTCTCCTGGGCATAAGAGTGACACACACCACTCCCATGCATTTGCAAGGCACACATTTTGCCCCACTCCCGCAGGCTATATTATACTCACTGTTTCCACAATAGCCTGTATTGAAAGTTTTAAAACTATTAAATGGACCATATTTTTCTATTATAAAATGACCATCTACTGCATGCTGATTTACTGTGGGTAAACAAGGTCTGAGTGAAGCCACCAAGTGGGGAGCTAGTTTTGGTGTGACCCCGAAACTGGTGCACACCACAGGGTCATATCCAGTGCACATGGGCTATTCTGGGGGTACAGGCATGCACCTGTGAATGAAATTTTGCTACCATTCCAGGGCTACACTTGGTGCACAAGTGCAGGGCCAGATTAAACCACATTCTGGCCTGATGCTGGGCAAAAACTGGGCCTAATATTTCCTTGTAAAAAGGAAGTGTGAAATTTTCATCACACAATTAAAAAATATAATTTGCAGAGAACAAAGGATATCTGAGGCTAGAATTTAAACAAACATAGATAAGGTCAAATTCCATCACAATGAATCTCATAACAACACATTTTTCTTATCAATTTTCCACGGTCCTGGCAGTTTCTCCATAGGCACCATGTTCAAGAAATCTTATTTTTATCCACTCATTTTAGACTGTCATCTCATTATGCTAAAACTCTGGGCCTGATTTTGTGCATAGGTTGTATAGCAATTATTTCATAAATGATAGAAAGAATGAAAAAAATTGAGAGGCCCAATTTCTTGAAGGACTAAAGATTTTTGTTGAGAAGGCTAGGTGTTCAAAAAATGCACAACATGGAATACATCTTGGAAATTCCTTGACTACATTTTAAATTGTATGCCTTTCTTGCAAGTAAACAGTATACAGTTCTAGAAGATATGTTCCTCTATTTGAATGAACAGACAGGTATGAGCAAATAAGTTGACTCAGAAGGAAGTAAAGAATTTATCCTAGTACAAAGGCAGGTTTAATGAACTGCAATAACTATTTCTTTCAGAACTTTTCTCTGCATTTTGTCAAAATGCTTGAAATTTGTAACAGGTCTTGATTTAGCTGTTTCAGATGTACAGTACTCTAAAACTATGGCCCCCTCTTTCAATGAAATTGAGTCTGAATTATGTAAAAACCAATAATCAAAAAACTCCAAAATTATACTCCATATGTATATGCTTCAACATTAAACTCAGTGCATTTGAGAGTTAATTTGATGTGTCTGGTTGGGAATGGGCTCTATAATATAATTTGTTCCACTCATGACACAAAAGATTTACCTAATGAAAAAATGCATGATGATTAAGTACATGTGCCTGTATGTAACAGAAATTTTTTATCATAATTTTGAGTGTATCTTGGATGGCAGCATGTAAAATTTCATCCACATATTCCATTTATTCAAAAATTCAGCAAAATTCAACTCTTGTGTGGCTAACTTGGAATATAAAAAACATTGTGCCCATAAGCACTTTAAATAAAACATTGCATTTATTCTCAATGAAAACTAAGGCAAGGGAAAAGTATAATAATTTTTTTCTATTCCTGCCAACATTTTTGAGAAAGATTTAGAAATCTTCTGAAGTTTTTCATTGGTATCATTAAAAAAACTTGTAGTGTCTACATTAGAATGCAGTGAGAGGCTCCATAAAGAAAACCAAGAGATATAACATTCAGCAACTTAGATATGTATCAATTAGCCCCAAAATGTTTATACAATGGAATACAAAAATACAATTATACAATTGACCTCTGATTGGATTTTTCTCTCCCATGATTTGTTGTATAGACTATATAGATTATAGAGCAATGGAGAAACTAGAAAATACATATTGAAACTGTGGAATTTCTAATATTGAAACTGTGGAATTTCTAATATTGAAACTGTGGAATTTCTAATATTGAAACTGTGGAATTTCTAATATTGAAACTGTGGAATTTCTAATATTGAAAACTGGCAAGATAAAGACTTATTTTCCAAACACAAGATAAACAGGCATATGTCCAGAATAATGAACTCACTTTGCCAAGCTCCTGCTCCTGGAACTCATTGTAGAAAATATGGCTCCACCAAGATTGACTAGGTGGACCAAGATTGCCATAGTGTTTTAAAAAGCATATCCCCTTCAAAAAGCGGACAGTTGCATTCATGGAACCTAAGGGAACAATGTTCAAGTGGTGGGTATTTGTCCAAGGAGGCACAAGAGGGAATGGGATGATTAAAATTGTTTTTTTACTTCATAAGTGTTAATAAATCACTGATGTTTCAAAAATGAACAATCACAATTTTCCAAACACCAAGAAATCACTTCAGAAGATTTTTGAGGCCACACAAGGCATTCAAAGTGGGCACAGGAGTGACAATTTTATTCTGCTGCCAGTGGCATGGATTCAATGGAAACCTTTGATTTGATTTTCTCCTCCCATGATTTGTTGGCACCATGTATTCCTGTTTCTGGCCATTGGCCTTGATTTAACTTCAATTCAGGAATGATTGTTTGCTCTCAACCAATTTGTGTGTCCCTGATCTGGTTTCCTTTTCACTGCTTTTAATTTGAAGCAAGCTGGAATTTATTGATACCTGCTTTTTGAAATCATAAATACTTTTGTCTCTCTTCTGTTTTTGCAGGGTTTTTGTAATTTTTAAAAAGTTTGTATTTCTTAGTTGGGTAATTTTCATTCCAAACCTCTTCAGCTCCAAACCTCTTCAGCTCCAAACCTCTTCAGCTCCAAACCTCTTCAGCTCCAAACCTCTTCAGCTCCAAACCTCTTCAGCTCCAAACCTCTTCAGCTCCAAACCTCTTCAGCTCCAAACCTCTTCAGCTCCAAACCTCTTCAGCTCCAAACCTTTCTTAATTTTTGAACAGCTTTCATAATTTCAGGGTTTTAATAGTTTTCCAAAAGTTTGAATTCCCCAGCTGGGGAATTTTTCATCAGAAATTCCCCTGCTTAGGGAATTCTCCATGGGCCTATTTTCCTGGTAGGCCTAATGCTGCAGCATCAATAGCACCCAGCTCAATCTGGCCCTGTGCAGGAACCATCAGATTTTGCCCTATTTATTGGTTGCACATGAACACTTCTGTGACATTTTTACTGTCATATTCAAATCTATTGATACTTTACTTGTTAGTCTTGGTTTTAGTAAATTTTAAACTGTTAATCAGAGGTCCAAAAATGTCTGCTTGAATTAACATTTTTGAATCAGTTTTTGTTCTGTCAAATTAAACTCCATTTTTAAACCATGAAATGATGGAAGAGTTGGAAAAATATTCAGTAATCCTCAAAAAAATAACCTAGATTAAAGAGTTATGATTTTGTCCCCTAGTGTTCTCAAGAACTACCTCTTAATTTTACTTGGACAATATAATCGGAAAGATTGCTAGAGGCAGTATAGTTGAAAAAAAAATAAGGTCACCTGAAACTTTTAGCAAACCCTCATGAGGACCAAAGTTGAAGAATAATTTGATATGAAAATAACATTAAAATAACTTGAACCTGATAAAGTTGTATGGAGGAGATTTGTGATTGCAGCTCATTTTTGTGTGAATGCTTTAGTTTTGCATCATACTTGACTACAATGAAAGACCAAGCTCAGTAAAACCTTTTTCATTCCATTTTGTGCTGGAGTTTGCAGAATGCTCGACAGTTGTTTGGAACCCCAAAAATTTGCACATTTTACTTAATATCAAAACTGTTTTCATCCTCATATTGTATTTTCTCACTTGAATGGATCATAACAATATGCAGGGAATAAAGGGGGTGTGAGGGAAGCCAGGGGGATGTGTGGGATGCACATCCAATTGCCACACGCACTGAAACAGACTGAAGTCTGTTAGGCGGATTCAATCCCTTAGGCAGGGGGGAAACAACCCCCAGAGGCAGTCTGTTAGGCAAAAATCTGTCAGGCAAGCAGTCCATTAGGTGGGGGCCACTGTATATTATGTCTCAGAAATATATTTACAGTATTTTTGGTCTCATAATCCTATATTGAAATTTGTCACGCCTTTCTATTTCATGTTGCGTCTTGTATGGATTACTTGTATGTATTAGCTGTGCATTAAATTAATCCTTCTGGTGAAGTTTTTAAATGCTTTTTTGAATTGATAAAGTTATCATCATTGTACATGCTGTAGCATGTTTCTTTTTGAGAATGCAGGGATTGATTCAATCAATCAAAGATCCATCTAATTTTTCAGGCTTTAATTTCGCAGGATGTAACCTGATGCAGCACAGTTCCATGTGAAAAAATTGAGTGCATGGTGTTTTCACCAGATTTTCATGTGAAAACACTTCTCACTTTTCCCAATTTGAATGCTGTGACATTTTGACACTCATTTTGTGTCCATGCGTGGATGATGAGCAGTTGAGCACACACAAAAAACTCGAAAAATGCCCATCGAATTCATGATTCTTTGTTTGAACCGATCTGAAAAGTGTTGAGTGAAATGCATGATATCCCACTTATCTTTATATATTCCAGTGCTGTTTCTGTAAAGATTCCTTAGCTGATTTCATTTAGTGACATCAAGCAAAAGATCTTTTGCAGTTAATCAATATGCATCATCAATTCCATTTTGAATGATAGAAATATTGTAATTGGAATGCTAGGTCATGCTCAGCAGACTTCGCAAACATGGCGGTATATGAAACAGAGTATTTTTCAGGCTTAATCGGTCTGAATGCGAGACGAAAAATGCACAGTAAAATGCGCTCATGATGCAGCAAGTTTCCAGTACAAATTTGAGGTTAAATTAATGAATGTATCAAGTTGTGGCCTTTCAGAGGAAAATGCGTTGAGGAAATAATGCATTTTAGAATCATAGCCCGATTATATTATTCGTATCGTACATGATATCAGTCACTGAATTCAAGCAAGGGATAACCGAGAGGTTTGCAAGGAAAATGAAACACCAATGTAACATTTAAACTGCTTCAAGGACGATGAATGAATGAATGTAGAGAGCCACATATTTTTATTTGAAGTTTTTCGATGTATACATAGTCATTTGTATCTTAAGTTTAGTTTTTCCTTGCTCTTCATCAGCGATCGACATCGACAATATTCGTCTCATTTTCCTTGACCTCTATATTGCAAAATATACTGTAGTACAACATATATTTCCATGACCCAAACAAGCTTCATCATGAGATTGAGAGCGTGCAGAAAAATGTCAATAATT